>JAODAL010000703.1:0-281348 GCA_025379985.1 Phyllomedusa bahiana
TTTTTATTTAAACGACAAATCAAACAAAACAGGGCCTTAACTTCGGCATAAAACATAAAAACAAACCTGTCGGCGGGCCTAACAAAACCCAAAGAGGTCAACATCCAGGGACATGCTAATGACCTGGGCAAAGCTGCAAACACAACTAACTTGTGGACTCACATCATATGTTTTTTTGACCACTCCAAAAAGCCGCCCAGTAAAGCGGCTGAACCACTTATAAAAACGTCAGAATCCTGACAGATAAGAACTTGGGTTTCCCTTCACCGCCCAGCCCCGGGGCGCGCTTTGGTCCATACTTTTCCTAAGGCGCATGGGGACAGCTTCTTGGCGAAAAAAACCTTTCCCTAAACCACCTTCATGCCTAAAAACAATGGGGGTTTGGTATTTATATTTATAATTATTATATATTATATATTAATATATAATTTAATAACTTTACTTAGCCTTTGACCCTTTTTTTCTGCCTTCCCTTATACCAAATGTTGATTTCCTTTCTAAACTATCATCAAAAGATTTGGTGCAAAAGGAATCATTTCTTTTTTTGCAGTGTTTTTAAAAAAATTAAAAAATGATATTTTGGGATACTGAAAGAAGTAAAATTAAAAATGAAGGGTTTGGGGTGTTTATTTAAAATAAATAAAAATATATAAATTTAAATATATTTTTTTATACAACATATTGCAGGGGGGGAAAAAAGTTTTTAGTCACCCCCAAATTTGTGCAATTTCTCCCACTTAAAAAGAGGAGGGGCCCTGTAATTACACATAGTAACCCAACATGAGAGTTTAAAAGAGAAAAAAAATCCCGAAAAAAACAAAATAAAAATAACAGAATAAATAAATGTTTTTTTAAAAATATTTTTATTAAATCTAACCACATTTTACGTAAAATCCTTGCCGGGCATATAGGGGGTGAAAAAACCGGGATGGGAGTTATTTCATATCCCAGTAAAGCTGGAGGTACCTTTGTCCCTGTGAGCATACTTTCGTGCCCCCCGTTTCCATAAGTAATGGTATGTCCAAATAGGGACAGGAAGGGTAAGGAGAAATCATCTAGTGATTAATGAACATTATCGCCTGTTCACAGTGTAGTACATGGTTAGGTCCTCATTCCATTCCACCTAGCTCAGATTTGCAATGACTTTCACTCTTTTGAGTTCTTCACAGAGAATAGAGTTGTTTCTGTGGTTACTTTTATGTTTAAAAAAAAAAAAAAAAGAAACCTGCTTTCCAGACTACCTGCGTGCCCACAGGTATGCTCGTGAGTATAACAAATGATGTATTACAGCTCATACCCTTCTTAGACACCCCAGCATATTACCTTATGAAGTGTAGAGCTATCTGTTATCATGTTTCCTGACAGATGCACCCCAGCACGGTTAGTAGAATGATTAATTTTTTTTTAAGGACCAAGCAGGGAAGTGTGACAAGAAGATTATTCATAGTAGATGAAAACCATATGAAAAAGCCACAGTAAGCAATATCTACTTGCATATAGTCGTTCATTCTCAATACATTAAAACAACAGCAGAATAATAATTTTCCTGTATAGAGATACTCTGATCATTTGGCTGATCTGAAAAGTTAGTTTAGTAGTCACGGCATTAACGTGACAAAACAATCCGTTTCATCTGTCAAAAAATGAATTAGACTTAGGTCACAATTATCCATGGCCCACAGTTAATAATCTACCAAGAATTTTGTTATTAAGGGCAGAAGAGATTCTAAATTGTAACATCTTACTAGGAGTGGAACATCATTCACTCTATACCAGACCTGTACAACTGGGCAGGATGTGAAGGCTTAGACCACCCTTAGGCTATGTTCACACGGATTAATTGCGGAATGTTTTTCGCCCCGCTATTACGCCATGTGTAAGGGGGCATGGGGGGGGCGGCAGCCCACCCGCCCCAGTAAGACATGCATTATCTCCGGCGCAAATAACTGCCGTGAATAATTGACATGTTACTTCTCTCTCCCGCTCGGCGTATTGTTGCGAGCAGTGAAGGGGAGGAGACGTATCCATAGTTCTGTATGAGAACTGTGGATTACCGTAATGACTGGGACATATCTCGCCCCGTATTTTGCGCAGAACGGGGCGAAATACGGGGCGAGATACGTCCCAAAATAAGCCGTATGAACATGACCTTAGACCACCTCTGGACCACCTGGAAACACTCCCAAACTGGGCACTAATGCCCATGTAGTGCAGGGTTTGCACAAGCCCTGCCCCTTTTTGGCAGTTACTGTCCGCCAGAAATCCTATGGTGTGCCACAAGCAGCTTGTGGGCTGTATGATGTGCGGGCCTGCACTATATTAACATCAAAACCATTCCAGTTATAGTAAATTCTCTAGTTAGGGCCACATTTTGTCTGTGAACAACTTAATAAAACTAGCCTAATCATTTTACTTTTTATTATAATCTCTTACATGATACTGCATCATGTATTTTAAATGAAACAGTGCTTATTCACATCATGTTTTGGGTCTAAGCTGCCTGTATATATCTTAATACAGTCCTACGTTTTTAGGGGCAATTCATATCATAATTTTGGTCTCTGCCACCAGCATACATCTGAATACGTCTTTAAACATGTATGCAAATGCGAAGCACCGTGCAGCCTTAGGCTTTAATAGACCAAATATAGTGACTACATTTGACTTAAAACGTGATGTTAATGGCCCCTACAAATCAGCCAAAATCGCTGGGATATGATATTTCTTTTTGGATCTTTATATATAAGAAAAATAGACTACGGTATAAAGAATTGAAATAGTATTGATTAATTTGACTTGTTATATTGGTAACTTGAAAGGGTTTGACCAAAAAGTAAAAAAAAAAAAAAAATCTCTAACAGCTTGTCTGAGTCTTCATTCAACCTGCTGTAATGTTTTTTTGTTGTTTTCCTGTGCAATATACAGCCTCCCTTTTCTGAAGCTGAGCAGCAGCTATTCCTGTTTGAAAGCTGTTACCTTTATGCTGTAAAACCACAAACCCCAGGATTCTTTTCTGTGCTTTGCCTGTGTTTTTCCCTCCAAACTATAGGTGCATGCCCCCTGTCTTCACCCTTTTGTTGAAAGTCTTGAGAGGCAGTAACAAAGGGTTGTACCGCAAAACGTGTTTGATTATTTGATCTCCTGAGCTTGACACAGAACTACTGATCTTCCCATCATCAAACACCTATTGTAGAAAATATTTTTTTTTACCACTGGACGCCTTCTGTCAAATTTTGTTGAAATGGAAACCAGTTAACTGTTCATAAAATTAAAATGTATAGAGAATCCACAGCACACCTCTAGGATAATGTTGTAAAATTGATTTTATTCAACAAACGTGGTACATGAGTGCATGAGGTTGGAAAAGTACAGTGTGAAACCATTTCCGGTTTGTACTTTGTTTGTACCATGTTTGTAAGAACATGTCTGGAGGGTCATGGGCCGTACAGTTAAAGGGGTTTTTTCATCACAAGCGTTCACAGACTTGAGCTGTTTCTCTGTCTCTTACAGCTTCAAATCCAGAGGTGTGTCTCTCCTCCCAATAGACGGGTCTCTCCTCCCGGTAGGCATGTCTCCCCTCACTGAAGAGTGGTGACATCATCATTCTGTGTGAGAAGTGGAAAGGAGAGGATCTCACAGCTCTAGCAGACCATTCTGCAACGTGGTCAGTTCCTCAGGCCTGCTGGACCTGTCATCTCCCTCCCAGGCTGCAATCCTTGTAACCAGAACACCTGTATTGATATAAACAGTTATACATACAGCCTGAAATTATTAAGAAAATCTGAGGAAGGCACTCTGCTCTCCCCTCTGTTATCAGGCAGGAGGTAAAGGGGGAGCAGACTGTATAAAGCTGTGTTATTTTAGGTGGGGGGGGTGAATCTAATAGCCAGAGACTAAGTAATTGCCCAGATCCTTCACATAGAGCTATCACTGTGAGATGAGCATAGAGGAGCTCGGACAGCCTTTATTATACAGATAGCAGTCAGCACAGAAAGCTGAGGCAGCTAGTTTCACTTTCACTTTCCTCAGCTCAGAGGGGTGTAAGCACAGAGTGCAGGCAGCCAATCACAGCACAGGGGGCGTGTCCCGATCAGGAGGCATCTCCCAACAGGGCTGAACTGAATATCAGGCAGCCAATCAGCAGAGGGGCGTGACTTAACCTCAGGCTGCTGATTTCGCTCTAAACACTCAGATTAGCTCAAATCTGCTATACTAAATGATTTAGGTAATGCAAACCAATTGCAAAAGTGTTTATTTTTACTGTCCCATCATTACAGATATGATCTTTGTAGCGAGAAAACCCCTTCAAACCTGCTCTTCTTGTCCAGGAAGTGTTCACGTCTGTTTAGAATGGGCTTGTTACAGTATAGCAACTCCAAGACTTGATGTATAAGGGTAGTAGTTGCTACCAGGCCCTGGATTCTTAGGGAGCCTAAAGGCTTGCCTGCCCCATAAGAAGACATCATTATTATAAATGGCACATGGTAGATGGGGACCCGAACCAGAAGATTTGTTATTCTTCTCTGTATATTTGAGCAGTTCATCCCAATTTCAGACTGCATACTGTTTATTAATAGTATTGTCCATTCAAAGGGGTAATATTTCAACAGGTACTACCACTGATTTTCATATTGAGTTATACAGAGAGTGGTTAAACCCCTTTGGAACTACTACTAATGTTTATCAGGAATCTCTGAACAGTCCCAACAGAGAGGTTTTCTGGCAGTTACACACTGTCAGCTTAGGCTCTTTTCATACCATGTTTTGCAGCGTCTTTTTAAGGTATATATTGGGGGATTCCTCCAGGTATACCTCCAATCTACAGTGAGTAGGAATGTTATGTGCACTTAGTGTATCATCAAACATGGGCTGGCCAAACTTAAGAACGTTACAGATTAGCAAAATTAAACTTGACTGCGCTATCTTGGCTTTCTGGACTATCTGTTCTTACATAAAAAAAGTCATTGAAAAGCAGTGAAAAAGTTAAGAAATTTCCATTCTATGATATCATGGTGCATTATATGTCAAATATACAGTACAGACCAAAAGTTTGGACACACCTTCTCATTCCAACAGTTTTCTGTATTTTCATTACCAGAAAAAATAGTAGATTTCCACTGAAGGCATCAAAACATGAATTAACACATGTGGAATTTATAATACTTATCAAAAACGGTGTGAAACAACGGAAAATATGTCTAATATTCTAGGTTCTTCAAATTAAGCCACCTTTTGCCTTGATTACTGCTTTGCACACTCTTGGGAAATTCTCTTAAAGAGCTTCAAAGGTATTTCACCTAAAATTTTTTCCCCCCACTTCACAGGTGGCCCTGTCAGGTTTAATAATTTGGGTTTTCTTGCCTTAAAAAATGGGGTTGGGGAAACCATCAGAATATAAAAATAAAAATAATAATCTTTATTTCAAAAGCCCCAACATATTCCCACATTTTACAAATTAAAGGGGGAAAAACATACGGGTCTTTAACACATTAAAAGTACTTTACAAATGAACACAAGGTTTGGGGGCCCCCTGCCGTGAAGCTTCCCAAATCTATTAGGGTGTAGGGGGTAAAACCCATACGGTAAGAACCCAAAGGGTTTTACAAGGGCCCCCGGGCCATTTTTCATAAAAAAGGGGGGGGTTTACATAAAAAAAAGGATAAACCCTTTGCCAACCCAGACTGAAAAACTATATACAGAAAAGGCCCTGTGAGTGCCCAAGGGCAGGGGGTAAACAGATTTTGTGTGATAGCAGTTGGGGATCTTGGGGGCCCCCAAAAAAACCGAAAAGTATTTCAGGCCCTCATAAAATTGTGGTTTGTAAATTTGTCCCGATCCCCCCCGCGGTAGCAAAATTCCAGAAAAATTGGGGCCCCGACGGTGAAAATCTTGAGGCGGGATGGGAGGTTCGGTTTAATTGGGGAAAAGTACCCTTAATAAATCAGCAAGTGGGAGAGCAGGGGTAGGGAAAGTAGACAGAGACTGGGGAGGGATGTGGGGAGGAAAAGCGCTGTGGAAGCTTTAAGGGGTGAAAGTGCTGAGTTTAAACTGTATCCTGTATTTGGTTGGGCAACCTTTGCAGTGACTGAAAACAGGGTAGGGGAAATCAGAAATGGGCGCTGGAGAAAAAGGAACAACCTGGCTGCTGCATTCGGACAATTGGAGAGGGGGGGGTTTTGGCAGAGGGGGAGACCGTTTAAGAAAAGGATTTTGAGAAAGTCAAGAGGGAAAAAATAAGAGCATAAAAATTTTGAGTCTTTTTCCACATTGAAAAAATGGAGGATTTTGGAGTTTATTCTTGAGGGAAAGGGGGACAGGAGGGGCAAGGGTTTGGGATAAGGGGGAAAAAGGTCAATCAGAATCAAATAAAACCCCTAGACAGGGGGCCCGCTGCCTGGGAAGAAATGGTGGTACAACATAAAAAAACGGAAATAGCAGGGGGGGGGGGTTGGTAGAAGATGGGGGAAAGACAAAATTTTTCAGCCCTTAGTGGGGTTTAGTTTCAAAGGAGAAGGCCCTTTATTCTGAGACAGGGGTACAAAACAGTCACTGGTGTTTTGTAGAAAGGTTTGGAGGATGTCACGGGAAAAAAAAATTTATAATTGGGGCCCACCCGTTAGAAGGAAACTGGAAGCCAAATCACTTTTGGTTTGCCAATGGGGGGGTGAAACATTTGAAAAGAGGAGAGGACCTAGAACTGACCCCCTTAGGAACCCCAAAAAAGAAAGGGAGGAAGAGGAAGGGAGGTCAAACCAGAAAATGAGACACTGAAGGAGGGGTCAAGAGGTGGGACGAGAACCAAGCGAGAGGGGTTGCCCCTGGAGCCAAGGGGTGCTGAGCATGCGGGGAAAAATTTTGGTTGTATTCCATATTTAAAAGGGCTGCAGAGGGGATCCAAGAGAAGCAACAAAAATAGTTACCCTGAGTTTTTGCCTTTAGGAGGTCATTTGAGACTTTAAACTAAGGCATTTTTTCCGTGGAGTGAAAGGGTGCGGAAACCTAAAGGGCCGGGGGTCAAGAAGGATTTAGCAGAGAGATAGCGGATTAGGCGAAAAAAAAACCAAAAGCTTTCCCCAGTTTTTTTAAGAGAAAGGGCTTTTTTAGGACGGGCCCGGTATTATCAGACAGGGGGTTTCCAGAGAGGGTTTTTTTTTTTAATTAAAGGGGTTATGAGGGCTTTTTTGAAGGAAGAGGGGAAAGATCCCAGTGGAGAAAGAGGTTTAAAATTAGCAGTAAGGTGAGAGGGGGACAGCTGGAGAAATAGTCTGGACAAATTCTTCCTCTGTCGTCGGGGGCAAGGGGTGCGAGTAGAAAAGAGGACGTTTGGGGGGGGGACCCGGATTTGGGAAAATTTTTTGGGGGATTGTGTGGGGATGTTTTGGGGGGATATTTTTTAATTTTGGGTTTTTAGTTGTTTCACACTTTTTTGTTTTTATATAATTCCCCAAGTGTTTTTCCAAAAGTTTTGATGCCTTTAATGGGAATCTAAATATTTTTAAAAAGTCAGAAAATACAGAAAACTGTATGGGGAAAGAAAGGTTTTTTCCAAACTTTTTGGGCTGTAGTGTATATGTCAAATTTATGTGGCTCAAAGGAATTTGTGCAGAGGGCCCTTTTTTTTTCCACAAAGCAGATAAACAAAAAACCCCTTTTTAAGCACATACACAGTGGCTAAAACGACACTTTTTGGGCCTACATTGGGGGAATAAGGTTTTTTATGAAAATTTCCCCTTTAATCCATCAGTGGGCTTTAACCCCATTTCTAAAATGGCATAGCAAACCGGTTTTTATTTTTAGCATTCCCAAAAGCCCACATAGACTTTATAGGCATAGTCCCCTTTTTAAAAAAAATGCCTTTTATTTCCCCAAAGGGCGTTTTTTTTTTCTCCACCATATTTTTTGGGGCGGTGTTTGGCGCTTCGGTTTTTTTGTCGTCTTTTTCCATACATCAAAAGTAAGGGCCACCCGGGAAAAAAAAAAGTGGTTGTGCATTGGACAACAAATGATCGACTTTTGGACGTTTTTTGTCTGATGCAGTTGGGGTTTTGCCAAAAAGTGAATTGGGGGGACAATGCAGATTTTTATTGAAAAGATTTTTAATTTTTAAAAGACTATCCGTAAATTTGATCTGGGGAACAGAAACAGGATGAAAAGGGATACCTCTAATGTTGCCCGCTTCTTTTTTCTGGTAGGCAAAGGGCAAAACACCTTAACAAAGAACAACCTGAACCCAAAGCGTTTTTGGCGCATTTTGTGTTTTTTTCGTGTTTTTTTTTTTTTTTTTTCAGAGATGCACAGCAATAGATTTTATAGGCAATTTTTTGCCCAAAAAAAACGGCAAAAAAAATCCAAGGGTTTTAAAATAGACCCCCACTGGTAAATTTTCTGCCCGCTAATGCTTTTTTTTTCAACAAAGTTTCAAAAAAAGACCAGAAATAAACCGGGGCAGGGAAAAAACATTTTTTGGGGACAACATGATAAAATTTTTACTATACCAATTTTATGGGATCAAACCCTTTTTTTTAGCCCCTTTTAGAAAACGAAAAAAAACTGGAAAAATTGACCCTTTTTTTTGTGCTGTGTAGACCCCCGTCCCTTTCACCCGAAAGCATCAGCTTGCCCCCTCCCGGGTTGGCAATCCCTTTTAGGAAAAAATAGTTTATGGAAAAAATAACTTTGGAGATCTTTTTCTGAAAAAATGGGTTTAAAAAAAACATAATTTTTTCAAAAGCATAAAAAAAAAAAAAGATCAGTTCCCCCTGTTTTAGAAAAATTTTGGAGGGCATGTAAGATCGGGGTTATCACCCTTTTTTTTTGGGGAAAAAAGCCCTAAGTGAGCCGGGGTACCCATTTCTAAGGGGAAAGTGTTAGGTTGGGTTTGTTTGTAAAAAACTCACCCTTTGAAATGCCCTAACACGAGGGGGTGTTTTTTGGGGGGGTTCTTGGAGTTGCCGCACCACACTCGAATTAAAAAATTAGACATATATGAATGTGGGTCAAACAAAAAATAGGCGCATTTTTTTCCGGGCAGGGAACCTATTTTTAAATGGGGGTTTTCCCCGACCTGAGGAGTTGAAGGGGAGCTAGATTTGCCATGAGGGGAAAAAAATTTTTTAAATATTTCTCAACTTCCCCCATTTTAATAATAAAAATAAAATTTTTAAAAATTAGCAAACTAAAATTTAAAAATTTAAAATTTTTTAAATTTAATAAAAAATGTGATTTATAAAAAATTAATATAAAAATAAATCAAATCCTAAAAAAATTAAAAATATCTCCTAAAAAATGTAATTTAAATTTAATAGAATTTTAAAACAAATTTTACTTAAAAAACCAAATATGTGGTTTTTTTCAATTTTACAAATTTTTCACAATTTAAAATTTTTAAAATTTATTTTTGGCTCCCCTCACCCTTTATTCTGCATAGAGCAAGAGCCAAAAACAGCACAGGTCTGGCTGGGCCTGTGGTTCACCAAGCAGGGTCATACCATGTTTCTATTCCCCGGGCATTCTAATTTTAATGAAATTTTTTTTCCCCCGCCTGTCTATAACCTTTTTAAAATTTTTAGGGGGCATTTCTAATGCACCTAAGTTCCATAATTAAACCCAAAAACACAGACGAGGCGCGTCAAAAATTTTTGACCCATTTTTTAAAAACCACAAAAAAACCCCTTTCATAAAATTCAGGCGCATTATAAAACTGAAAACGAGACTCTACTATCAACCCTTTGACGTTCCTTTTCCTTTATACATTTCCCCCCATTTTTCATTTCACGGGTTCCCTTGTGATCTCCGGCACCCCGGGTGGAGAATGTAAAAACGTGGCAACTCTCCCCTTTAACCTTAATGAGGATTCCCCTGAATTTCATAGGGTTTAAAAAGTTTCAAAGGGAAAGAAAAGCACAGATTTCCGGTTTTTCCCGAGGAACTTTGCTATTTTTGGATCGACATCATGCCTGAGGTTGGTCAGTTACAGGGCTGTTTTCCATGACAACCCGGGAATTGGGATTTTTTTAACCCCCATCATTTGGGGGCCCTTGGATTTGGTTGCTCCGCCGGTAAACCCAAAAGGGAACAGTCCCAAGCAATTTTATTACATTTATTTTTGTTCCCGTCTAGTAACCCTTTTTTTCTGTACCTGATTTAGGTTGTAGCTGCTACATACTTATCTGAAAAGAGGCCATAAATAGCATATGTGGGTCACACTTCATGGTGATATGTCATAAATGGTTTATTTCACAACCCCGGATATTTTTAATTATTCAAGATCATTTGGGATAGATGAAACTATTTCAAATAAGCAAAACAATTTTAAAAATTTTAGGGGGGGCCTAGGGTTTTTAAATGGCAGGGCCTTTTTAATTTTGCATGCCCGGGCCCTCCATCACAGTTAAACCCGACTCTTGGGGATTATTTTTTTCCAAATTTTTTACGAAATGTTGGGGTGTATAAACGTGGGTTTATCAAGTGGTTATTCCACAGAAGAGTCTCTAATGTGCGCAGAGAGGGAGAGAGAAGTTCTGTTCTTTGAGAGTAGTTCTATCCATTCATTCCTATACATAAGTTGCAGGATGGACACCATACCGTGTTTGCTGTAAGAAGTTAATGTACTTGGAGTTATATGGATCCTGACAAAACAAAAAGCAGGTAAATCAAGGGTGTTACAGCATTTCCCCACAAATATCTTTTTAAAGGGGTTTTGCCACGATATAATGTTGACGTGGGATCCTCCAAAATGGGTATTTAATCACTTTTCTAAATATATGTCATCAAAAAAAGTGAAGCCTCTGAGAGCTACAGCCTTCCTTATATGCCCTTGGTTTACATAATACACGACCAGGAGCTGACAGGAGCTGATCTGGCCTCGCTTGCGTTGTTTGCACTTCTTATCTAATGGCAGGGAACATGAATGAGCTTTGAAGGGACTGGGGAGAAAGATCTTGTATCTTTTGTATAAAGAATCCACTGGTTTTAATGTAATTATATGAGTAAACATGCAGATGCTCCCTGCTCCCTGCTCAGCCCCCCTCCACCTGCAGCCGTTTCTATAGGAATGAAAGAAGGCCACCTGCTGAGCTTATCTTCTCTGCTGAGCAGATAAGAGGGAGAAATAAAACGCATATAACTTGTGCACAATAAAGTTCTCCTCTGTGGATTAGCAAAACAATGTTTGCTCAACTACAGAGACTGAGTATCAGGAGCGTGCATGGGAGGGTGGAGTGATAACACCACAGAGGAAGTACTTGTTTTTTTAAACACAGAAACACAACGCCTCTTTTTCAAGCCTCAAGAGGGGAGTATCAGCCTGTTAGGTGAGGAACTCACTTCTTGGCAAAACCCCTTTAACCCCTAGCTAGACAGAATTCTGCAGCGTTTAATCCATAACAACAAAGAAGAGCATACAGTTGTGAGAAAAAGAAATGTTATGGTTTTAAATATAAGGACAAAATAAAAAAGAAAACATTTGGTCCTTAGAAGGTCTTAAAATAAGGTAAATACAACCTCAGATGAACAACAGCACAAAACACATTCCACCGTGTCCTTATTTATATAACAAAAAATAACAGAACCAGTGGTGATAACTATATACACCCTTACTGCAGGCATATGAATCAAGAGGGTAAGGTGCTACCACTGAAATGACCTTAATTAACCCCTTAACCCTACACAGTCAAAATATTATGGCTCTTAGTTTTTTCCCTCCCCGCCTTCCAATAGTCATAACTTTTTTATTTTTCCATCTAAATAGACATATGAGGGCTTTTATTTTGTGGGACAAGATTGTACTTTCTAAAGTTGTCATTCACTGTACCATAGAATATACTAGGAAACCACAATGTTTTTTTTTTCATATTCAAACTTTATTAAGCAAATGAAACAAACAACATACTTAAACCGCACAACATCTAAGATAAAGATATTACATGATCTATGATGGCATACATTGGTGTACCTGAGCAAACATTCAAACACAAACATTTTTTTAAGTGGGACAGAACTTAAAAAAAACATACTTGTGCCATGTGGTTTTTTTTTATGGTGTTCACCCTTCTGTATAAATTATGCGTTCTCTGTATTCTGCAGGTTGATGCAATTTTGGCAATACCAAATATGTAGGGTTTTCTTTATGTTGTAGTACCATAAAAAAAAATCCAAACATCTTCTATTTTTCGAAATTTGCGCGGTCTCAGAAAACGGCAATGCAAAAAGTAGCAACACATAACTAAAACTAAGTCAATTTGGCATGCCGACCTGCAGTTTAACTGCTTAACGACCGCCCACCGACTTTTGACTTCGGCTGGTGCGGGTCGTTTGTCTGCAGCGACGTCTTTTGGCGTTGCTGCAGACACCGGAGTTTGCACCGCCCGGCCCTGGGGACCTAGAGTGGCCCCAGAGCAGTCTGTGTAACAAGCCAGTGACCAGGACAGACTGTGAGCTGTCCTGATCACTGCCTGTGTCAAACTGACACAGATTATAATGTATTAGCATATATGAATATGCTAGTACATTACTAAGTGTAAAAAAAAATGTAAAACAGTTCTCCCTTCATGAGATGTTAAAAAACAGAAAAAGTGTAAAATATGAATAAAAAATAAATAATAAAATAAAAAATAAATATTTAATAAAAAATAATTGTGCATATATTACACACAAAAAAAGACACATATTAGGTATCCACACGACCGTAATAACCTGTAGAATTAATCTAACAAGTTATTAAGTGTGAAATGGTGTAAAAAAAAAAGTAAAAAAACAAAAAAAAAATTAAAACATTTTATTTATAAGTGAACTTAAACTATTCCCCCATAAAGTACAACTTGTCTCGAATAAAACGAGGCCTCACACAACTGCGTCATTGTAAAAATAAAAAAGTTACAACTGTCGAAACGCAAGGAGGCAAAAACTAAAAACATGTTCCGGTCATTAACTACTTTTCAGGCGTTCAGCTTAAGGGGTTAAAGATGATATGTCATTTATACTGCACAGTTAACTCCATAAAAATTAACACCCTACCCCAGAACAGCACAATTTTTTGTCCATTCCACACCAAAAATAATTTTCTTTCGTTTTCCCAGTACATTATATTGTTCATTGAATTATAACATTAAAAAGTATAACTTGTCTAGCAAAAAATAACCCTTATAATTCTATGTAGACAGAAAATAAAAAAGCAAAAAAAAAAAAAGAAAATAAAAAATCTCTTGGAAGGCATAAAAAAAATCAAACGCGATGTAAACAAAAATTTGCCATGCATAGCTGGCACTCTCGGGAGGATGAGGAATGGTCCCTGCCCCACTGTCTGTCTTTTGTATTCCCCTTTGTGTTT
Source organism: Phyllomedusa bahiana (assembly GCA_025379985.1). Taxonomy (NCBI): domain Eukaryota; kingdom Metazoa; phylum Chordata; class Amphibia; order Anura; family Hylidae; genus Phyllomedusa; species Phyllomedusa bahiana. Next base: position 13,328 of record JAODAL010000703.1, read on the forward strand.
CTGTCCTGTCTTAATGGTCTGTTCTAGTGTATAACGTTTATTGCTGTGATTATTTGCTCCGAACCAAAGTCGCGTGTGTATTCCTTTAATACTGCATCCATGGGTACCTAAGGTTATTGGTTAATACTCATCCATGGTTAACTCGATAAGTTTCTTCTAGTCAGGATACTGATGGACAAATTCTGCTTAGTTCTTGAGCTAATCTCCAGTTAATGTGATGAAAATTAAGTAAAGAAGTCGGTGATAAATGTCTATGTATAAGAGGTTTCTCTGGTTTTCCTCCTAGATAGCTACTGCGATCCTCATTTATGCAATTTATACATGTTATGATTGTATTAGTGTACTGTGGAATTTTCTTTCTCTTATTCATGTACACGGGTTGACTGTATGTGTTGCTTCAATAAAAACACAGTTATACCAAAAAAAATTTGCCATGAAAAGGCAATAAAGTGTTTTTTCCACAAGCAGCAAGCTTTATAACGATAGTTTTACTCATTAGCATTTTTTTAAACTGCCGTTGCAGATTTTTTTAGCATAGTTAGAAGAGGATCCAATAGGAAGCAGAAATGTAAGACTAGGTCCACATCTGCATTCTTATTTTCCACTTTCTGCTCTCGCATAAGAACGTTAAACCGAAAACAACAGCAGTGATGGAATAGTTTCGTGATGGACACTAATGGCATCTGATAGACCCTATTGACTACTGTGGGCTGCATAGTATTTCTGTCATGGTGTCCATCTTTTGAATGGAAAAATAGCGCTGCATGTTGCGATATTTTTTCCATAATGTTTTACAGAAGTTGCGATGGAGGCTCCAAGTAGCACCTCTAACGCAGATGTACACTGGGCCCATTTCTTTTGAATCCACACCAAGCTGTGACTCAAAATCTGATTTAAAATCTGCCACAAAAACTGCAATGTTTTCCAAAAAAATGCTGCATGTAGAACTATCATCTACCATATCAGCTACCATATTGTAGGAACACCCCTTTAAGTCATGCCAAGTTGTTAAGATTTTATTCATCCATTTCCTGGTTCTTACTATTTTCATTAAGGCCAGGGTCCCCCTAACATAGCTGCTCTTACAGTGGTAATCTGGATAATTACCAAGAATCCTGAATAGCTAATCTACTTGGTAATAGGTTGCATACGCCTATAAAATAATATTATCTGCAAGATAACTCTGCACATTTATTATTCAAGACTCAAGGAAAGTTGGCAAGAACTGAAATGGTAATTTTTGATTATCACCATCTTTTCTGGAAACACCCATAACTAAAAGAAAATAAGTGAATAACATTTTTAACAACTTAGAACTCAATTATTTCCTTTTTGGGTGTCTGCTTTTCTTTCATTTTGCACCCAGATTCTTTACATGTACAGTGGTCCCTCAAGTTACAATGCCCTTGGAATACACTATTTTCACCATATAATGGTTTTTCTTGAGACAGTGTATCTTGATAACATATACAACGTGGCAGGCACTGCTAATCTGTGACACATGATTGATGATAGATGCCACCAGTTATAATGAATAATCTACTGGTAAAATATCCCTATTAGTAAAGCACATGCAGTGATTAGCGGTCTAGTAGCGCCTCTCTACAGAACTGTGTGGTACTACATGTCCCGTGCTGCGCATTACATATGCCAGGATGAGTGGTTCCTTTAAGCACCAGGTGAGGGTGGTGCCATTTTCTTTTTTTCTGGTACGTCGTATACAAGGTTTATGACCCAAAGAAGCTTCTATCTTCAAAGTAGAAAGTGATTTCCAGCTTCCAGCAGCTCTTTCTGACTCGTATGTGTAAGGACGCCCTTTAATTTTTTTAAATCCTCATTTTGCATCTTCATTTAGGGCCACATGTATGAAAACTGTCCAGGTCTAAGACTTTCTTTGTTGCCCATAGCAACCAATCAGAGCGCCCGTTTCATTTTTTCAGAGCACTACAGGAAATGAAAGGGGAGCTCTGATTGGTTGCTATGGGCAACAAAGAAAGTCTTAGACCTGGACAGTTTTCATACATGAGGCCCTTAGAGTCTGAATTCAACATACAATGGTTGTCCCGGACGCAATTAATATTATATGTTGAGGGTCCACTGTTTATTTACATATACCTCCTATAACATAAGCTAGCCTAGTAGTCAGTAGCAGTACAGTAATGTAATATATACTCTATGGGCGACATGTATGTACGGGGCTGCGTCTTTTCAGCCCGAAAACTGGCACAGCCCTGTGCGCTATATTTTTAATAAGACACACTCCAATATCATACATGAAAAAAACTTTGAGATTCTTAGTTCACACGTTTTGATCAAAAAATGTTTAAGCCACCCACGGCTTACAACGTGATCTCAAGGCGGGTGGTCCTACGCTATCTTTACCTCTCAATAGAGCCAAATTCAGGCCTCTCATTGGGTGAACCGACCTCCATTATCCAGAGAGAAAAATAAAAAAACACCAACCTTGCAAACATACTGCACTGATATAACAGCCTATGGAGGTGGGCGGGGTGCAAGAAGCCAAAATGGAGACATCCCTTCCTACCTGTATAGATTAAAAGCAATATATGCCAAATACAAAGTATAGTTCTGCACAAAAAAAACATTTCTGGTAAAACACAATGTGAACCTGGGTGCCACTGGCAGGGTTGCGGCATATATATATACACCATTACCAGTGGCACAAGAATCTCAAAGTTTTTTTCATGTATGATAGATAGCATAAACGCTTCTTTGGAGGTTTCCATGTATTGTATGGCCTTTTTAGCAGTTGGTGGCACCCAGGTTCACATTGTGTTTTTCAGAAATGTTTTTTTGTGCAGAACTATACCTTGTATTTGGCATATATTGCTTTTAATCTATATAGGGAGGAAGGGATGCCTCCATTTTGATTTCTTGCACCCCGCCCACCTCCATAGGCTGTTATATCAGTGCAGTATGTTTGCAAGGTTGGTGTTTTTTTATTTTTCTCTCTGGATAATGGAGGTCGGTTGACCCAATGAGAAGCCTGAATTTGGCTCTATTGAGAGGTAAAGATAGTGTAGGACCACCCGCTTTGAGATCACGTTGTAAGCCGTGGGTGGCATAAACATTTTTTGATCAAAACGTGTGAACTAAGAATCTCAAAGTTTTTTTTTCATGTATGATAGATAGCATAAATGCTTCTTTGGAGGTTTCCATGTATTGTACACTCCAATATCAGGCACATTACAGAGCACCTGCGGCACTTTATAATGCACCTGAGATTGGGGGGTATGCTGAACGCGTGTCACACTACAACTGTACAAAGCTATTGATTTATAGATTCAGTACAGCAAATCCAGACACATTACTGCTGAAACAGGTAGAGCACTTTAAAAGGGGTTTACCTGAGCCGGAATTGTCGCTTAGTAGCTAGAAAGCGCTATATCTATGAACCGCAGTAGAACAGGTTCATAGATTCAGGCGCATTCTACGCTACTATTGCTTGCAATAAAATTGGCACCTGGGCGCCAACAATCATACATGTCTCCCTATGTCTCCACTAGAAAGCTGTGTTTTCTCCTAGAACCCAAATAATTTTCCAGTATGAAATAATTTCCATTGTCGTAGTACTCCAGCTGTTTCATTGCGTGTAATTTCATTTTTGTTTAGATTTTGCTTATGCTTAGCAAGGAAAATGAATTCTGGCTGCACTGTCTAATAATACATCTAATAGCAGCTTACCATCCACAGTACTCCTAAGGTGTGTCAGTAATTACATTACAATGTGCATAATAGCTTCTAACGCTACCAGTGCTTCTTTTCCAATTAGCTATTACAATTTGTTCCCATTGGGGTGCACGACAATCTCTCGCTGTGTTTTACGCATGGTCAGCTCTCTCAGAGCCCTAATATATGAGAATTGACTTCTCTGTCTGCAATGGAAGCTTTCATAATGCAGCCTGTGCTGCTTGGTTGGCAGCGTTGGTCCCTGTCTTGCAGAAAAGCAGATTAGTACAGCTCTTCCTCCATTAAGCCGTCAGTTTTAATTTACCAGAGCTGCTCAGAGCATGGAGACTATTTCCTGTGCCATTCTGTTTCAAAGGTGTGTGAAAGATAAGGAATAAACGTTAGCTTTAATAAATCTGTTTGCATTTCCACAGGAAGAATACCGGCTGTAAGGAGGCATTGCAATGTCGGTTTGCAACAATGGCGCCAGGATTCCTTCTCCGCAAGAAGCAGCCAATGGTTTTACACAGCCCAGTGCCTCAGGCACCTGGCATAAAGCAGAAGAAGACACGAGAGCTGCGGAGCCCAACCTTGTTAAGAAGGCCCATAGAGAAATTCTGGACCATGAGCGGAAGAGAAGGGTAGAACTTAAGTGCATGGAGCTGCAGGAAATGATGGAAGAACAGGGGTAAGTCATTATCTACTGGCCGCCTTACGGAAATCCAATTATAACGTGTATGACACATTCTGTAACTCTCACAGGCGCAAGTTATGGAGTGATAATGTAAGAGTTATCAAAGTCTTCAGTGAGCCGAGGAAGGAGCTTCTATTATGCACATACATTTAATTCTTGTAAGAGTAAAGTTGCGATCTGGGATCCTGCATACGTCTATGATCACAAGGCTTGTTGTAATATGTACAGCAAAACAGAATGTATTTGGCTTCAGGAGCAACAAAATAATATTACAGCTTTTTATCCGCAAATCTCATATCAGGAATATGAAGAAACCTTTTTCCCAAGCAGCATGTTCTTTCTAGTAAGGCTTTGTTCACACAGGCAGCATCATGGCCTCAATTTATAATGTCACAAAATTATCTTCTAGTTGTCAGAAGGATGCCGCACTCCTGGTGAATTGTGTTAAGGTAGCTAAGGGTGCTTATGGTAGGGTGCCCAAATCTATGTAGTAAACCAGAAAAGATATCTCAGCACTCCTTAAATCAAGTGAAGTAGATTACATTTATTCAAAATATCATTGTGGTGAACATATCTCCAGTAGGATGATGTTTAGTAACATATGAAATCCAGACTTTTTTTGTGAAAATTTTCGGCCAAACTGCTCCAAACTGCTGCTCCTGCAGCCCTATTCTACTTCCCCACCAGATTGGACTGATAAAGGCCAGTTTGGCCGAAAATTTTCACAAAAAAGTCTGGATTTCATATGTTAATAAACATCATCCTACTGGAGATATGTTCAACACAATGATATTTTGAATAAATATAATCTATGTTCACTTGATTTAAAGGGGTTTTGCCACGAAGTAAAATTGATGTGGGAAGCTTGCAAATCGAATAACAAACATTTTCACTATTCATCATTATTAAAAATTATCTACCGTTTTTCTTTTAGTTGCTCCCTTAGTGATCCATTGTTTACAGCTCGTCTCCAGGGGATACGACCAGGGCTGAGAGCTCCTCAGTCCTGGTCGCACATGCTCAGACATCACCTCTCTTCTCAGGCAGCTACTGAGTGTTCAAACCCCAGGTGCTACCATTCTACTCCTGTCCTCTGTCCTCCTTAGTAATTAGTCAAACAGTGCAAATAACTAAAAAAGAAACCTCTATGAGGTCTATGCATTGATAAAGAGAAAAGAAAATCTACAGGTTTGGTTTCTGTAAGGATTTGAACCGAGGACCCTTGTGCTGTGGGGCAAAACAGTTACCACTGAGCTACACTGTAGCTACTCACAGCTCAATATATAAACAGACCTTACTTTGCTTAGAGAGAGGAAAGTCCTGGTGACGTCATCCTGCAGGGTCACATGATATGCAATTCAAACACATCACACACGCCCCCTTCTGAGCACAAAGAGCTGAAGAGCTGAACACAGGAGGGATGAAATGAGATTGTGGCAAAACCCCTTTAAGGAGTGCTGAGGTATCTTTTCTGGTTTACAAAACTGTCTTATCTGACAGATCCAAATGGATCCATTAACTCTAATGGGTTCATTAGGGTACTATTATTTATGAAGGCAAATAAAGTGCTGCAAACTGTGCTCTTCTTGCTATCATAAGTACAAAAAAGTCCATGGTAGGCACACTGTAGTACACATTTTAGGATTTTTTGAGCCTATGTCCACAAAACTGGTACCATACAATGGTTGACAGCTGTAATAGTGCCTGGGAGAACTTACCGCTCTCCTGAATCTGGTCATATGCGCTCAGTACATCTCTAGAAAAGTTGTTTTGAGTAGTGGTGTGCATGTTAGAGCAATGGTCCACACAACTACTCATCATGGCTGATATGGCAGTGAGAAGACTAAGGCTAGGTTCACACGGCTTATTTGCATTTTATTTATTATTTTACGCCCCGCAATTACGCCGTGGGGGAGGGAGCGAGGGGCCGGCACCTCGCCGACCCATAGACATTCATTACCAGCGGCGCGTATACGCCGCTGGTAATTCACATGTCACTTATCTCCCCGCCCGGCGGATTCGCCGAGCAGGGAGAGGAGACGTAATCCATAGTTCTCTATGAGAACTGTGGATTACCGTAATGACTGGGACGTATTCCAGCCGTAATTTGCGCACTCCGGCGCGTAATTACGGACTGAAATACGGCCAATTTTAAGCCGTGTGAACATAGCCTTAGGCTTGGTTCAGATATTCGGTTGGAACCTCCGTCACATGTTCCACCAAGGATGCTTTCTGCACTATTTCTTCGGTCTTAAGAACAAACACCACGACGGAAACCCAACGGACTCATTGCTGTCCGTTGTGTAACTGATCACAGTGGAACCTCCAATACAGACGTGAACCAAGCCTTAGGTAGGACCTAACATTTACTCATATGTGATAAATGTTATTGGCTAGAACAGCGGTCCCCAACCTTTTTTCTACCAGGGACCGGTTTGATGCACGACAATTTTTCCACGGCCCAGTGGGGGGGTGGGGGGTAATTGGGGGCGTGGTTATTAGGGGCGGGGGTATGGAGGGGGTTTGATGTTTAGAATCACACAAAAAAAAAAAAACCAATAAAGTGTATACTGTGGCATTTAGGGGTATAGTATGGGGTAACCAGTATTTTATAACTGGAGACTGATTGTCAGCTCTGTGGGTCACTGTTATATTAATAATGCTGACCCACAGAGCTGATAATCAGCCTGCAGTAATATTGATCAGCTCTGTGGGTCAGCATTATACATGTATATAATATACATAAGTAATCAGCTCTGCCATTATATAGATAAATGCCCCTGTAATAAATAAATATAGCCCCCCAGTAGTGATAGTGATACATAGCTGCCCCCAGTAGTGATACATAGCTGCAACCAGAAGTGATACATAGATGCCCCCAGTAGTGATAGTGATACATAGCTGCCCCCAGTAGTGATACATAGCTGCCCCCAGGAGTGATATATAGATGCCCCAGTAGTGATAGTGATACATAGCTGCCCCGTAAGTGATACATAGCTGCCCCAGTAGTGATACATAGCTGCCCCCAGTAGTGATACATAGCTGCCCCCAATAGTGATAGTGATACATAGCTGCCCCCAGTAGTGATACATAGCTGCCCCCAGTAGTGATACATAGCTGCCCCAGTAGTGATAGTGATACATAGCTGCCCCCAGTAGTGATATATAGCTGCCCCCAGTAGTGATAGTGATACATAGCTGCCCCCAGTAGTGATATATAGCTGCCCCCAGTAGTGATAGTGATACATAGCTGCCCCCAGTAGTGATACATAGCTGCCCCCCCCGTAGTGATACATAGCTGCCCCCAGTAGTGATACATAGCTGCCCCCAGTAGTGATATATAGCTGTCCCCAGTAGTGATATATAGCTGCCCCCAGTAGTGGTAGTGATACATAGCTGCCCCCGGTAGTGATATATAGCTGCCCCAGTAGTGATAGTGATACATAGCTGCCCCCAGTAGTATATATAGCTGCCCCATTAGTGATTTATATTTTCCCCCCATTTAGTGATATATAGGCCCCCCAGTAGTGATATTTACCCTGCCCCCAGTATGATATTTTTGTTTCATAGCGGCCCCCAGTTAGGGGATACTAGCTTCCCCCAGTAGTGTTTAAAATGTTTGCCCCAGTAGTGAAAAGTGTTTACATAGCTGCCCCCGGGGGAAAGTGATATATAGTTTTGCCCCCATGTAGTGTTTGTGATAAATACTGCCCCCCCAGAAGTGAAAACATTCTGCCCCAGTAGGGGGATACATAGTCCCCCCATTTTAGTGTAGGGGTTTCATAGTTTCCCCCATTTAGTTTTTTAAAAATACTGCCCCCCGTAGTGATAGTGATACAAAAGCTGCCCCAAAGTAGGGTTATATGGGGCTACCCCCAGTGGGTGATAGTGATACATACTCCCCCCAGTGGGATACATAGTTTTCCCACCCATAGTGTTATTTAGCTCCCCCCAATATTTGTATTTGATACATAGCTGCCCCCATTATTTTAAGTGATATTTTGTCCCCCTTTTGGGGCACCAGGACAATTATAAAAAAAAAAAAAAAGAAAAAAAAAGTCACTCCCCTTTCCCGGGGACCCTCGGCCGAGTTCCTTTCCTTTCCAGCACCCCGACTCACCGAGGGCGCGGGGGGTGTGAGCCCTTTTGCTCATCACACTCCTGGCCGCTCATCGTTTTTAGTTACGGCGCTCAGAGAGCCCCGGGCATCTACAGCGGGGAAGGGGGGAAACAGGAGGGTTTAATGCACCCCCCCCCTGTTTTCCCTTTTAATCCCGCCGCACCCCTGAGCGCACTGCTGGGGCCCGGGCGCGGGGGGTTTTTCAGGGGGCCTGCGCACAAAAAATGGGGAAACCGCCCGGACAAAAGTCCCGGGGGGGTTCGGAAATCGGGGTTTTCCCCGGCCCCGCGGACCGGCGGGGCCCATGCCCCAAAGGCCCCGGGTTTCCCGGTCCGCGGACCGGGGTTTGGGGAAACCCCCTGGGCTAAATCCCCTATTATGTAAAAGTCCCTTTGGGGGTTTGTGTTTGTTGGGGTTGGGGTGTTTTGGGGTTTTTACTAGAATACTTCTGAGTAGAGTCATCCTGATGTGTACACTTTTTTTTACTGTTGCATGGTATATAAAATAAATAATTGGATAGCTTGGCACAAAGTCTCAGAAGGGTTTATCCACTATTTTTAAAACGTTTTCCCTGCCCCTCCCTTTTAAAAAATAAAAAAAATTTACCGCCCGGGAAAGGACTAGTGGGGACACCAAAGCTTTGACAGTTATAAGTGAGGTAAGTACTGGTGATTTTTTTTTATTTTATGTCAGCGGGGGGCAGTAGGACATTTTTGATAGAAGTAGAGACTCACTTTAACAAGGAGTATCCACTGTCTTGTGACTACAACTCCCATACAGACCTTTGTGATCCAATAGATACATAGTACAAATAAACCTTCAGTAGTATGACTGTGCAGTCATGTTTTACTCCCTTTAAGCCCTGTTTGCTTAATTATACATACAAAAAATGGGATACAGGGAAAAGGTACATGGGCTTCAAAGGACCTAAAATACACCTAAAGTTAGTTTGCAGTTTGGGAGAAAATTAACTTCTCAGTTGTTTTTTTGCATTTTTTTTTCCCTATTTTACCATGAAATTTTTGGGTAATGTAAATTTAATTTTTTAAACATTTGGGTTGCTGCCCTTTTCAGTGGGTAAAATATTTATATTTTGTATATTTTTTTAAAGGGGTTTTTTATTTCTTTTAAAAGTTAAAAACTTTTTTCCCAAAATTTTTGTATTAAAAATTTATTTAATTATTTTAGGGTACATTATTTTCCTTTGCCTACATGTCTAAAGCTAATCAAAGAAACCGGAAAACCGCTTTACCTTCCTCTTGACATTTGACCTACTTGTAAGCCATAAAATCAAGAAGGCAATATGGAGTGGGCTCTGAGGCCAAACCTGCTTGACACAATTACTTGTATGTATGGCATTCTGCAGGATCTACATGCTTTAACCCCTTAAGCATCACAATACATCTATTGTAGGCTGGGCAGAGATAAACTGGTATAGGTGTCTTGTGTTGGATGAAGCAGGGGCTCAGGGGTCTGATAACAGCAGGGACACCATTCTAATACCTGGGATTGAAGAAACCTCAGTTCTGAATGGTTCAACCCCTTAGATGCTGCTGTGAATAGTGACAGCATCTAAGTGGTTTCAAAAGAAGAGGGTTTCTTCTGTCACTCCATTGGCTGTCCCTGTGATGTGTTTGCAGGGAGCTGATTAAATTACTGTACATGGTAAGTGAGGGCCTAATGAAGGCTCTCAGGTCTGTTTTCTCTATGAGAGACATGTCCCAATACGTAAGCGCCATGTTTTTGGGCCAAAAATACTCTTGACGCCATATTCCCGATATAAATGAACTGTAATATACCAAAACTAGGCGCTTTATTCGCCGGGCACGACACATTGTAATGTGTCTAAAAAGGCGCATTAGATATAGTAGCGATGATACGCTGTGCACTTCCATAACGCAATGCGCCTATTGAGGTGCATTACATACACTAGTAATGATACATTATGCTCTGTCGTTACGCAGTGTGCCTCAATAGGCACATTACATACACTAGCAATGATACGCTATGCACCGCAATTGCGCAGTGCATCTTTTTAGGCACAATGCGCCTAGCATTAAGTTTACTATGCAAGGTATACCAGATGCTAGATTTTTGAAAGTATCGCACTTTCAGGTGCACTTTACACTGATTAAATGCGTCTAAAATCTGCTGCGGCGATGCCAATTTTCGGACATGTCGCCCTATATGTTTGTTAGGCTGTGCCCAGAAGTAGGGCCCAACAGGATGTCTTGTAGTTTTAGGCCTCGTTCACACGGCTTATTTCAGAACGTATTTACAACGGATTTCCGATGTAAATACGTTCTGAAATCAGTTGAAAATCAGTTGCAAATAAGTGCCACTAAGTGTGGCACGTATTTGTAACTGATTTCCCGACGGATTCACCATCTACAATCATTGTAGGTGGTGAACCCGTCCGGAAAAATTATTGACATGTGAATTTTGTTTTTCCGTCCGGATTGCCGTCGTCAATCCGCGGCGGCAATCCGGAACGGAATTATGCGTCGTGTGAACGACGAGCCGTATTTTCTATTGAAATCAATAAAAATAGGTTGTGACTTAAATTTCGGACGGATTTGCCGACGGATTGACGATCGTCAATCGTCGGCAAATAACGGCAAAATAAGCCGTGTAAAACGAGGCCTAACAGTGACAGACATAATATAATGCCCTACATAAGTCAAACAATGTACAAGTCTCCTTATACATTTAGTGGGACTAAATGAAAGAAAAAGAATGTTGAATAAATACATAATTTAAAAAAAAAAAACATGTAAAATAAAAATATTTAATTTTAATTTATTTTATGTCGATTCTCCTTTGCCTTTGCAAAATCCCTATGTATTGAATTTTTTTAAAAAAAAACCTATACATAATTGGTACCCGTGCAAACGTAACAACCTAAACTTTATAAAACTTTTCTGTGAGTTATCTCACATGACATTAAAAAATTACCAACATTACTATTGCTTTTGTTCATTTTCTTCCCAAAACACATAAAAGAACGCGGTAAAAAGTCCTATGTACCTCAAAATCTTACCAATAAAAACATCATCGTCCAAAAACAAGCCTGCACACAGCTCCTTCGGCAGGGAAATGAAAATGGCATTGGTCCTGGAATAAGAGTACACGCAAAAACATATTTTCATTTAAAAAGTGTTTTTTTTTTTTAACTGAACCATAGAATAGAGATATCACCGTACCTTATTATATGGTGAATGTAGTAAATTTAAAATGCAAAAAAATATTACAATTTCATAATTACTATTTGTGTTTTTTTTCATTTCTCCAAACTAGTTAATAAAAGATAATCATTAAGTTATATGTACTCCTGAATTATACTTATGCCAACAAAAACAAACCCTTATATGGCTAAATTGACAGAAAAATTTAAATGTTATGGCTCTTGTAATGCAATGAACAAAAAGAAAAAGAAAATGCCTGATCCCTTATTTGGTTTCTCGATTTGGATTATTTTGTGCAGGTTTTGGTTGTTGTTGACTATTAAATAAAAAATCTTATATGTGACTTTTTCTTAGAGAAACTGAATGAACATGTTAGTCCTTGAGGATACTATGTCCACTGAGGCTTCCAGGCAAGGTCACTTGAGTATTTAAAATTTTCGTCCATGTGTAGAACACCTGCAATAGGTCTAAAATAAACCTATGCATGTAAGAGAGTATTTGCTTACCGAATTACAGTTTTGCATGGTGCTACACATATTATTGAAGGAGACTGTCAACAACTACATTATTCTGAAGACTCAATTACATAAATAAGAGATAGCAGGACTCCTGAGTAAGCAATTATCTTATTCAAAACACCACTATCACATTGCAATTACAGAGACTGGCAAGTCCCCAAACTCTCTATACCACGCAAGAAGGATTTCTACGCATAATTTAAAGTGAACAGTTATTCTCATTGCCTAGACATTAGTTCTAAGCATCAGAATATAAGCATCATATCTAAGTTTAGGCTTCTTATACTATGTACAAGGAATAATGACCCAAACCAGTCATATGAAAATGAATGTCTTAAAGGGAACCTGTCAAGTGGTTTACACTGTCCTATCTGAGAACAGGATAAGATAGAGGGAGAGAAGCTTGGCTCTGTAATACTTAAATTTATATGATTTGAAGCAATATTTCTCATCAAAAAGCACAGTAAATTGTAGACAAGAAAGTAGAAGTACGCCACCCACATAAAGTAATTGATAGTTTTCTCTGTATACATTGACTTTCCAGTGACCAGTATGAGTTAGGGTATGTTCACACGGCGTATTTGCAGGTTGTTATTCAGTGCCTGATTGTGCTGCAATGGGCCTGAATCACGCCCCGCAAATATGGTAATTCACAGCTCTCATTGGCTTATGCATGGTGAAAAGTAAATATCAGTGGGAGTGCTTCAGAAGTACGCGCTGAAGCAACAGGCGTATTGAAGGCATATAGCAACGCGAACAGTGCGCATCGTTATATGGCTGCAATACGCCATGTGAACATACCCTTAGTGTGAGAGCAGTAATACCAAATTTAACACACCTGCTCCTCATTCACACCTGAGACCCTATAACAGTAATGAGTCACATGACATGACACAGTGGAGGAAAAATGGTGAATTGGGCACAATTTGTTAATTTTCACATAGGGTTGTACACTGTTATACAAGCTGTACACTGACTACATTGTACCAAAGTGTTATATCTTCAGTGTTATCCCATGAAAAGATATCATACAATATTTACAAAAATGTGAGAGGTTTACTCACTTTTTTGAGATACTGTATGTTCTATGGTAGTGAAGCGGTTGATGGCAAAGGACCTGGCGGTTTACAACAGTGAAATTTTTCCTTTTGGTCTAGGATAGTTAATATGAAAAATTTTTAAATTCCTGGTGCTCTAGGGTAGCAAAGAGGTTAACTATACATTTTCTACAAATCTAAGGGTTTTATGGGGGTAATAATACATTTACTTATGATCCATGGCAGTGAAGGGGTGAATGGTAAATTTTCACAGCTACAGACCAGTGTAGAGCAGGCAGGCAGGCAGAGTAATATGTCCATTGGTTGAAAATAACTGTGGCAAGGGGTGTTTTTTTCTACTTAGCTCCCAGGTTGTTTGTGTTGTTTAACTCTTTTAGAGGCCCTTTAGAAAAAGGTTTTTACCCAGCTTGCTACCCCCTAAAACTAGCCCTCATTCCCTCCAACTGAACATACCCTTAGTGTGAGAGTGGAAGCACCAAATTTAAAACACCTGAGACCTTGTAACACTGAGTCTCATGACATGGCACAGTGGAGGAAAAATGGTGAATTGGGCACAATTTGTTAATTTTCACATAGGGTTATACACTGTTATACAAGCTGTACACTGACTACTTTACATTGTATCAAAGTGTTATATCTTCAGTGTTGTCCCATGAAAAGATATAATACAATATTTACAAAAATGTGAGGGGTGTACTCACTTTTTTGAGATACTGTATGTTCTATGGTAGTGAAGCGATTAATGGCAAAGGACCTGGCGGTTTACAACAGTGAAACTCTTCCTGTTGGTCTAGGATAGTTAATATGGCAAATTGTTAAATTCCTGGTGCTCTAGGGTAGTAAAGAAGTTAACTATACATTGTCTAAAAGTCTAAGGGTTTTATGGGGGTAATTATACATTTACTGATGATCCATGACAGTGAAGGGGTGAATGGTACATTTTCACAGCTACAGACCAGTGTAGAGCAGGCAGGCAGAGTAATATGTCCATCTGTTGAAAATAACTGTGGCAATGGATGTTTTTTCCACTTAGCTCCCAGGTTGTTTGTGTTGTTTAACTCCTTTAGAGGCCCTATAGGAAAAGGCTTTTACCCAGCTTGCTACCCCCTAAAACTAGCCCTCATTCCCTCCAACTGAAATTCTCTAGTGCCAGATCAGTCTTGCTTGTAGCCGGAGCAATTCTGTATGTTATAGATTTGCAGATAACTTGAATTATTAGCACATTAATTAAGTGTACATTTTTTTGCCAATAAAACAGTAGATTCCCGAGATAATGGTGTGCATTTCCTGTGACTAATTAGAACATTCTCTAAAACCTCTTCATACACTCTATTCTCTCCACTGCATTTATTAGAAACTTGCTGTTGAGAAGTTAAAGGGGTTGTCTCGCTACAAAGAATAGCTTTCAAATTGTAGGGAACACAAAATAAAGACATTTTCCAAATATATTGCTTTGTTCATCTGATTTCCTTAAGGAGATACAAGTGAATTTATGACCTCCCTGGCTGTTTCAGTTCCCTCAGTAACTGACATGTAATCATCTCTCCCCCTGCTGTTTGTTCTATGTGATAGCAGTGAGTGATGTCATCACACAGGTCATGGCAGCCACTGTGCTGCTGGACAGTAAAAAGCTTGATTTATCTCAAGTAAACAGCACTGTAATTAGGGCTTTTGTTTGGAGGATCAGATAAAAAGTCCTGTTAGTAGTTTCAGAAGCTTCTGAGCTAATCTGATCTAATTAGCAACTGAAAACACAGAGCTGGATTCACCACAGAGCTTATGCAAATTTCAGTCAGTCTGAACCAGGAAGTGACAGAGTATTTCATTCATGCAGCCTATGAAACTCTGTAGGGAGACAACTCCCTTAAAGGGGTTGTACTCTAATGTTCACTAGGTCTGTACTAAAGCTAACTGAGCAAAACAGGAGGTGGATTTCACAACAAGTATGGAACATGTTAGGTCATATGAAAGTGATGTTGACAGAGTATCTTCTACATATAAAACATCCTGTAGTGGAGACAACTCCCTTAAGGAAAAACCTAGCCACATTTTGAATAGTTGCAAATAGTTCCGTCCACTAAAGCACCATACAATAAAAGTGTGCACAGAGCCCCAAAGGACTTGGAGGTTAAAATAGCTTGAAGGTAATTAAACGAAATAAAATACACATATATACAGATGTAGCAAAACTAAACTAGACACACAACGCACTGTGATATCATGACCCAGAATTGTAGATCAGCTTTTGTAATGCTGGATTTCTGCTTTTATAACATGTGGTCTTATTCTATCAAACACATTCTAATAATACAAATAGGCATATTGTTCATTTCTTTTATTGAACACATTTGGTAAATATCCACAGCGTAGGGATAAAAGACCCCCTGATTTTAATTAACTATCCATCGTTCTTTAGTAGCCATTACCTCTACCAAATGTTGTATAAGCTAATAAGGAGGATTGTGCACTATTCTTTCCTTCAAACATGTTTCAGTTCATTGGTATTCCTGATATGCCTTATGGGTGACATGTATGAAAGGATTTTTCACCCTTTTTCTGGCGTACAATGCACCTGGGTCGGCTACGATGTCTAATACACCTAATGAATGTGTTAGGTGCATTGTTCATAAGACTCGACACTTTCTAACATGTGAGGGCCTTCTGGGGGCGTCACACCACACTCGTAATATCAGACACATATATGAATGTGGTTCGGCAAAACTAGGCGCATTACTGCTCCGACAGACAGACCTATCTCAATGTGGTCTGCCTGAGCCTGAGGAGTCGAAGTGAAGATAGATTTGCTGTAATGGGCAAAAATGTCCAATATTCCTCAACTTACACCAGTGCAATAATAAAAAGTAATTTATTATAATTATCAAACTGTATAAAATTAAAATATTTAAATTAAAATTAAAAAATATCATATAAAATTTATATAAAAATATATAATATCCCCAAAATATAGAAATATCTCCTATAAAATGTGTTTAAACTTCATAGAATCTTAAACTAATTTTACATTACATAACCCTCTCTCATTATTTCTAAATTTTGGGGGCTTTAGGTCATTTTAACTTGTGCTAGAAATAGGAATTCTTTAAAAAATATATATAAAAATAACAAATTCAAATACTGGAAATTAAAGAAGTCGGACCAAAATAACAGAAAACAAAAACTAGAAAAAAAATTGGATTTCACACATTTATTGTGCACTTTTACAAAACGCACCAAAAAACCCCTGCACTGTGTGAAACAACCCTAAGGACTAGGCTGCTAACTATTTAGCTGCACAGTGTTTGGCGTCTTCATATCCCCTATGCTATTTAGGCTGACCCTGATAAAGTTAGGGCTATTGTTTTATAGTCGGCCAAGTAGGATTTAATTTTATTTTGCCTAATCTGCAACAGGCTGCTTCTTCTCTAGATGCTAAATAAACTCTGGCAAGCCTCGTATTGAGACTTTATATGTTTTGTCACCGTCTCTTGCTCTGTGTCACTATTTGGAGCCCGCTGTCCTTAGCTTACAGTATTTGATGCTAATCAATACCTAACATCAGGGTTGCACAGCCTGTGCCCTGTGCTGCTGCTAGTTGCGTCCCTCACCCTCCTGAATAGGAACATCTAGTGCAATTAGCTGTGTTTCTGTATAGATTGCTCGGAGAGATGGACCAAGCACTTTATTCTGCAGTGAAGTGTTCAGTGTTCAACAAAAAGAGGGTTTAAACTACATTTTATTATAGCCAAAGTAGTAGAAAAAAAAAAACCAAATAATTATTGAAGTTCACTTTGGAGGTCCTGGCAGATTAATGTGTTACTTGGTTTGTTATTTATTTGAATTTCTGGCATAAAATGAGTTATTTCCATTATAGCCACCAATGCACAGGGAATGTACTGTCAGTCAATTACTGCATATTGCTCAGTAGCTTCCATGTAAAAAAGAGAATATCTTCATAAGACAGCCCCCTTTACTTGTATTAAGGGCTATTGAGCTGACAGGAACCAAACACCTTTCTAATACTCTGTTTCTCAAATTTCTGTAATCTTTTCTTTCCAAACCTTTAGAGTGCTAAAACCTAATAGGTTTGCATTCTAAATATTGCTTCATGTTTTAAATGTTTCTACAATCTGTAACTAGCATATGACTAAAGAAGAAAAAAAAATTAGGAGGCTTAATTCATTTGATTTGAGTCTTTTCCCATTATTTTTATTGGTTTTTTTTAGTAACTTTAGATTCAATCCAATGTCTTCTTTATTTTTAAAGCATACTATATATTTTTGTTTTTCTACGTTTTCTCCATGTGAATCAATGTATATATGTTCTTGCGAAACAAATATTTCTGTTTTTTTAAGAATACAGGCAGTCCCCAGGTTACGAGCGGGATAGGGACGATGTGTTTGTTCTTAAGTTGAATTTGTATGTATGTTGGAACAGGTATATTTATTAAATGTAACTTCAGCACACAAGGTTTATTTTTTTAGCTTCGGATAGTGCAGGGAAGGGTTTTTACATTTGTTTTGCTATCTGTGCTCTTGTTAAGAAGATTTCACCTCATTTTCACATCATGTGCTGCTGTGGCATGCTGGAACTTGTCATTCCACAGCTAATATCTGCTGTGGAACATGGAACTACAAGTGCCAGCATGCCCCATAAGTCTCTGTGTGTAACTAGAGGACAGATGCTGGGTTCACTCTATGGGAGACATGTATGAAAGGGGTTTTCGTAAATTTCTGGCGTTAAAAGTGGCAAAGTTGAGTTGACTGCGATGAATAGAGCGCCAAACACAAGTGTTAAGCTCATTTTTCTCAAGACCCAAAACATGTTAATACGCGGAACATGAGAGGGGTGTGTCGCACCACATTCAGAATATTAGACACATATGTGTATGCAGATTGCCAAAACTATGAGCAATACTGCTCGGACAGGCAGATCTATATCAATGTGGTCTGCCAGAGCCTGAGAAGTTGAAGTGGAGCTAGATTTGCTGTTAGAGAAAAAAAATGTCTGATATTTCTCAACTTACACCAGTACAATAATAAAAAGTAATTTATGATAATTACCAAACTATAAAAAATAAAATTATTTAAATTTAATAAAAAATGTTCTCATACAAAATTAATATAAAAATATATACCGTATATACTCGAGTATAGGCCGACCCGAGTATAAGCTGAGGCACCTACTTTTGCCCCAAAAAACCGGAAAAGCTTATTGACTCGAGTATAAGCCTAGGGTGGAAAATGCAGCGGCTACTGGTGAATTTTAAAAATAAAAATAGATACCAATAAAATTCCATAGGCAGTTAAATGTCCCCATAGGCAGATATAGGCAGGTATTGGCAGTTTAATGTCCCCCATAGGCAGATATAGGCAGGTATAAGCAGTTTAATGTCCCCCATAGGCAAAATATAGCTGGTATAGGCAGTTAAATGTCCCCCATCGGCGGAAATAGGCAACTATAGGAAGTTTAATGTCCCCCATAGGCAGATATAGGCAGTAATAGGCAGGTATATGTCCACCATAGGAAGGTATAGGCAGTTTAATGTCCCCCATAGGCAGATATAGGCTGGTATAGGCAGTTTAATTTTCCCCATAGGCAGGTTATAGGCATGTATAGGGAGTTTAATGTCCCCCATAGGCAGGTTATAGGCAGGTATAGGCAGTTTAATGTCCCCCATAGGCTGGTATAGGCAGCTATATGTCCCCCTAGGCAGGCCATAGGCAGGTAATTGCCCCCATAGGCAGGTTATAGGCAGGGTATAGGCAGGTGTAGGTCACCTAGGCAGGCTAAAGGGAGGTATAGGTAGGGTTTTAAAACAAAAAACAACCACTTACCTCGCTCCCCACAGCTCTGCCTCCCGCACGCTCTCCTCCGTCTTCTCGGCACAGGCGGGTGATGTCATCAGGCCGCGCACGCAGCGTGATGACACACGCTGCCTGTGCCGGCAACTCCGGACAGCCGCGAGTCTGCGGCCGCTCAGAGTCCACTGCGGGGCACGGAGCGCTCCGGAGGAGTCGCATGCAGGGGAAAAGATCACTGACAGAGCCTGGGCCACCGCAGTGACCGGACGCTGTCAGGTACTCAGCATTCAGTTATATGCGCTCCCTGAGGAGTCGCATATAGCTGAAGCGTCCCTGTCGGCGAACGGGCCATCGCAGCGCCCCAGCGCCGACAGTGACTCGAGTATAAGCCAAGGACAGATTTTTCAGCGCATTTTTTGTGCTAAAAAACTCGGCTTATACTCAAGTATATACGGTAATATGCCAAAAATATAAACATATCTCCTATAAAATGTATTTAAAATTAATAGAATCTAAAACTAATTTTACATTAAATAACCCACTGATGATGATGTTCAGATTTTTACATTTTTAATTTTTACTACATTAAATTTGAAATGTATTTTTGCTGCTCTCACCCTTTATTCTACATACAGCAAGAGCCAGCACAGCACAGGTATTGCTGGGACCTGTGGTCCACCAAACAAGATCAGTACCATAGTTTCTATTCACTGACATGTTATTCTAATGACTTTTCTTTTATTTCCAACCTATCTACAGCCTTTATACATGTTAGGCGCATTACTAATGTGCCTAAGTTCCATAATTCGCCTAACACATAGGCGAGGTGCGTTGAACTTTAGACACCATTTATAAAATATTTGTTGTACAAAAACCACTGTCATACATTCAGGCGCATTATACACTGAAAACGAGATGCGATAAGTCACTTCGAAGTGCCTTAATTCATACATGTCTCCCTATGTTCCTAACGATTAGTTTTCAGCATGCTCCTAAAAAATTTTTATTGGCTTATATAAAAATTATGGGATAACATATACAGACTCACGGCATAACGCTTATGCTTTTCAAACTGCACAGCCTATAAACAAGAACCATGTAAGATTTGAAACGCATATGTATAATACCGCAAGTCAGTATATGTTCTCCCATGTAGAGCGTGCTGGAAACCAATTGTTACAAAACTGTAAGGCCGTGTTCACACGGCTTATTCAAGCCGTAATTGCAAACCGGATTGCGCTCGCAATTCCGGCTGGAATAAGGGGCGGGGGCGCGGCCGGCCGGCCCCATAGACTTGCATTATCCATGGCGTGTATTGCGCCTTGATAATGTGCAGGTGACTTTCTCCCCACCCGGCGGATTCGCCGAGCGGAGAGGAGCGACGGAATCCACTGTTCTCTATGAGAACGGTGGATCACGGTAATTACTGCGACGGATTGGAGCCGTACTGCAGCGCAAATCCGGTGCGCAGTACGGCTCCAATCCGCGGCGAAATAAGCCATGTGAACGGCCCCTTACCGCTGGTAGCCGACAGCAATCAGTGCATGCCAGGACCCAGAAAGGTTTGAAAACTTAGCTTTTCATGACTGTTGCCACTATTAACCTGCGACTTAGTCCTCCTTGTGCGCTTTCTAGATTAATAAAATAATGGACATCTATGCATATGTCCATTCTTCTATTAATTTGGCAACAATCTATTATAGCGGCAACAAAATGATGTCCCTGGGTGCACTAATACTTTAGATAAACATAATTCCTCTGTTGGAAATTACAAACAATTTAATTTAAGACTGAAGAGCTAAGAAACGTCTATTACATCTATAACTACATCAAGGGTAAACACGCTAGGCAGATCAAGGTCAAATTCTTTCTAAGTCTTAGAAATATGAACATTTAAAACTTTGTGAATAATAGAGAAATCACTTAGCCATGTATATGTTCTCTGACAGCGCAATATATTGGACCGGTGAGCAAACATTTTACTTTTTGTATTATGATATGGGTTTACACCACGTCGGGTCTGTTGTGGGTATTCGTTTGGATACCTGAGAAAAGTTTCCCGACGGATCCATAAGGAACAATAGGGGAAATGTATTCACTTTGGACTATGTTTGCTCTATTTCTCAATTATACACTTCTGTGCCAAAAAACAGTGCAGTCAACCATGCATTTTTCCAAGACAGAAAGCCTATTGTGCATGGATTTAAAAAGTAATTACATTTGTCCTATTGTTCTATAAGGATCAGTCACAGGATCTACTGGATACTGTTTAGCAGTGGAATTTCTATATGGGACTTGAACTTGGTGTAAATCCAGCTTCCGCTAAATGTCAGTCTCTTCTCTTGAGCCAGTACATAGCCTTGAAAAACTGGACAGAATCTGGAGTTATGAATGAACAGTAAGGCCATGTTCACACGGTTTAATTGTGGGACGTATTTCGCCCCGCAATTACGCTGTGTGTAGGGGGGCGGGGCGGGGGGGACGGCATTCCGCCGGCCCCATACGCATGCATTATCCATGGCGCGTATACGCCGTGAATAAGTAGCATGTCACTTTTCTCCCCCCGCGTCGTATTGTCCGAGCGGGGAGAGGAGACATAATCCATAGCTCTCTATGAGAACTGTGGATTACCGTAATGACTGGGACATATTTCAGCCCGTAATTCACGCAGTACGGCGCGAATTATGGACTGAAATGCGTCCCAAAATAAGCCGTGTGAACATGGCCTAAGAACTACATATACTACATGTGAGTAAATTTTCTAATCTGGGACAACATATAAAAGGAAGTGCCTGACTTACACTGTTCTGACTTACATCTGTCCCCTAGTTACAAAACGGAGACTTATGGGACATGCTGGCACTTGTAGTTCCATGTTCCAGAGCAGATAGTAGCTATGGAACGACAAGTTCCACCATGCCACAGCAGCATATGGTGTGGTCTCTGTAAGAAATTGCTTCATTTACCATTATTTTCAGACATAGCGTTAATTACTTTTTCTTTTTAAAATATTATTATTTCAAAATCATAATATTCCCACCAACAAAATAAGAGTGATAGAATTGGCAAGTACTTTTGGCTTCAGATGGAAACCTGATCGGTTTTTCCATCCCAATTGGAGAGGGGAGGATTAAATTACTACAGAGCATACGTTACTTTCATCTGGTAGAACTTGTTATTAAACTTGTTAAACCTTTGCTATTTAATATTAGATTTTTTAAGAGGCTGAAACATCAAAGAAGAAAAGTTTTGATGTCTAATGAAAATGTTATATGCTTATTATATTCTTTTTTATTGTCGGACTTTGCTGTGCCTCTGGGGCTGGTGAATCATTGACGTTATCATCCCTTAATGCAAATACTGTTTTGAGTGGAATTTTATCTTACGCTAAACAAATTGTGTTCATATTTTCTGTTTACCATGCTTAAAGTTGGAATTTGACTTGAAATACTTGAAAGTAAACCATTCCCATTGACCTTAATGAAGAATATGTGTTGTAGTTTATGCAACATGTATTTGTGGCGGTCGATAAAAAAAACGTAAAACATTTTCATTCCTTGGTCATATTGTGGAACGTGTGGAAATTTACTACTCAAGTAAATGGAGATGGTTAAAAACCTTGCTTAAAATGCACCAAAATGATTTTAAATGCAGATTCGTGGGACTCATTTCTGACTGTAAAGCAAGTAAAAAATCTGACAAGTGATTTTTACTCCTTGTGTGGATGTAGCATAAATGATGCTGTATAGGGATAGGTCTACATTAACCAGTTCAATCTAATGAGCAGTTGATGGACATTTAGGCGGCTTCCAGTTAAGGATAGACTTTCAGGCATAAAAAATCAATGATTGATAAATAATATGTTCATATTTTGTTCGTAAAACTTCAAGCAATCCTAGTAGACAATTACCCAGGGTGCAGGAAACCCAGTTTGAGTTAAAGGAGTTGTCTCATTACGAGCTTTCAGCCTGTCAGTGTCCCTGGTAAGTTGAACTGAGGGGCGTGCTTCTTGGTCTGTCTGTTCTGCTCCCTCTCCCCCCTCCCATCAGCACACAGGCAGCTACGTAACTTCTATACAGGGGGGGGGGGGGTTTGCTCTCAGAGTTCACCCTGTGTGTGCCTGCCTAGGTCTGTTGCAGGAGAGGGCTGATCTAGGAGTGTAGAGAGGAATATGAAGCTGTGTGCTAATAGAGCAGAGGGGATGCATGTGTTCCTATATCCCCTGCTTAGCTTACAAGTCTCCACATCTCCAGCAACAACAAGGGCAGTGTTACTATACTCAGAATGTCTCACTAATACAGGAGAACATAAAGTATTCACATGCCCCCGATCTGTATTAGTATTAGTATAGTCACAGTTCCAAAGACATATCATGATTATAGTAACAGACAGGGTCACTGCTGTCACATCTATCTGTGTAGAGAGCAGGAGGAAGCAGGCACACACAGGGTTAATCCAGGCAGCTCGGACACAGACGCCAGAGTCCTCCCTCCCCCCTCCCTCCTCCTCCCTCCACTACAGAAGCATTCTGTGCGGGAGGGGCTCTCTGCTCCGACCTGTCTTCAAAGGTGATGAGTCATTCAGACCTGACAGCCAGTAAGATAAGGATCAACAGGTCGGCTACTATAGAGATTTGAGAAGCTGATGTAGTAATACTAACAGGGCTAGCTCAAAATCAGTAGGACATTTGTAATGAACATATATTGCAAAGCTGCTTGTTTTTTAAAGATCTTTTAATTAAAACCCAATCCTTGTAGCGAGACAACCCCTTTAAGAAAATAAATATTAGCTAAAAAATTTCTCAATACTGGGCAATTCCAGACCACGTGCATCAGAATACCATGACCACTATCACATCTTGCAGCCGGGAATTTTCCAGTTGTGCTTGCCAACTATTTCTTATACTTGATGTAATTGTTCTTATTACTGGTCCTAAATCGTTTTAGTTTATTAATGCCTTGCACTCACAGCCCTGTCAGGGTATGTTCATGCGACGTTTTTTCAGATCCGTTTTTTGATCCGATTTTCGGACCCAAAACGGATCCAAAAAACGTATCTTACAATGTGCACTGTGACTTACATTGGTTTCAATGTAAAACAAGCATCTCTGTTCAGACGAGTCATCGCTGCTGCATGTTTACTTGTGTCTTTTCAATGCATTTTTCGGATCTGTTTTAAGAATTGACATGTCAATTCTACTTGCGTTTTACGCAAGTGAAATCCCCAAAGGAATCAATGGTGCCCACAAAACGGATTGAAAAGCGCAACATACCTTTGGGTAAGTTTTGGATGCGCTTTTGATACGAAAAGCGCATATGAAAAATGCATTGGATTAAAATTTGAAGCGTAATATACTAAATCGGCCCCTAGAGGTCTCATTTGATCTAGAGGAACTGTTTGAACTTTAGTAACCTAATGACCCAATACAGGGCACTTCCAGAATTTTACATGTGTTTAATCTTTAAATCACTTTTTATATGTATTGAATGATATAAAAGCAGTTTTTTTAGTATAGAATGGGTGTTTATAGAAATTATAGAAGTTTTAGATAGTTTAATGTAGAATGTTGAGTGGTTTCAGTATAATACTAAAACTACTCAACATTCTATAATAAACTATCTAAAACATTAATACATTTTTTTGTTAAAACTTCAATAATTTTATATAAACACCCCATTTATACTAAAAAACTGCTTTTTTATATAATTCAATAGATATAAAAATCGATTTATAAGATTAAAAACATGTAAAATGATGGAAGCGCCCTCTATTGGGCTTCATCTGAAACACGTGTAAAATGCTTGCAGTTGTAGGGCCCCCTAAAAGGCTTCATAGGAAACACATCTAAAATTCTTGCAGTTATAGCGCCCTCTATTAGGCTTCATAGGAAACACATGTAAAATGCTTGCAGTTATAGCGCCTCTATATATTAGGCTTCGTATGAAACACGTGTAAAATGCTTGTTGGTATAGGGCCCTCTATTAGGCATCCTCTTACACTACAACTTAACCACTTTTCACTCTAAGTGAAAATGTAGGTCATTAGGTTACTAAAGTTCAAACTGTTCTTCTAGATCAAATGAGACCTCTCTGGGCCGATTTAGTATATTACATACCCTTACATACATACATATGTAAGGGTAAAGTATATTACACTAAGATTCTACCTTTTCAAACTTCAACCTGTGTATATATATTGAAAAACGGATCCGAAAAACGCATGCAAAAGGCATCCAAAAAAGCATCAGCTGTTGTGTTTTTGGATACGTTTTTGGAATGCAGTTTGGATGCAGTTTTCAATGCGTTTTCCTTCTAGTGAAAAGCGGGTAAAAAAATGGATCTAAAACATCGTGTGAACATCCCCTAAAGGTTAAGACACAGTGGGCGACATGTATGAAGATCGGCGCGTCGGGGCGCCCGTTTTCGCCTGATCTAAAGTGAAAACTGCGCCTCATTTATGTCGGCGCCCGAGGTGCGCTCATATATGTGGTGAAAAGTTCCCTGCACCTCGCCAGTGTGTGAGGCGCAGTGTGGGACTTAGGCGCAGAAGGACTGCGCCTAAGATTCACCACCTGAGGAGGTGTGCTGATACATGCGGTGTAAAGTTCCCTGCGCCTCGCCAGTGTGTGAGGCGCGGGTCCCGGGACTTAGGCACAGAAGGACTGCGCCTAAGATTCACCACCTGAGGAGGTGTGCTGATACATGCGGTGTAAAGTTCCCTGCGCCTCGCCAGTGTGTGAGGCGCAGTGCGGGACTTAGGCACAGAAGGACTGCGCCTAAGATTCACCACCTGAGGAGGTGTGCTGATACATGCGGTGAAAAGTTCCCTGCCCCTCGCCAGTGTGTGAGGCGCAGTGCGGGACTTAGGCACAGAAGGACTGCGCCTAACATGTATTATGATTCTAGACAGACTGTAAATCAGCGAGAAATTATTTAACATGTTAGTGAATAGCAAAAAGAGTTGTCTTTCAAATGAATGAATGAATGAATAAAGAGAAAAATCAATGTTGAATAAAAGACATAGAAATGTATAGAAAAAGTTGATCGTTTAAAATTAAAGCAAATATATATAAGCTCTCCAAAGAAAGAAAGAATAGCTAGAACAGGTCTTAAAAAAATTGTGAAAATTACACTAATTTACATCACATAAGCCAATGCAGATGTTGCACAGATGTGAATTTTGGTCTATTGTTTTATTAAATAATGAAGAAGTTTTTTGTTTTTTTTCATTTTTACAAAAATATTTTTTATTTTTGTAAAAATAACCCCCAAAAAGCCCCCGCACAGCAAAAGGTCCCGGCTGGGGAAACCGTGGTTTTTTTTTCCAATTAGGATTTTTTATGTTTCCCCCCGGGCCCCTTTGTTTCTGGACGTATTTTTAAAAAGACGTAATTTTTCGTCCGTTAAAAACATCACCAACTGACCCCTAAAATAAGAAACCCAAAAATTTGCTTAGAAAAGGCTAAACCCCTGGGGAAATTTTTCCCGGGGTAAATTTTTTCAAAAAAATTTTTTTAAAATTTTTAATTTTTTTAATTTTTAAAAATAATTTAAATTTTTTTTTAAAATTTTTTCCGGGGCCCCCAAAAATTCCCCCTAATTAAAATTTGGGGGGAATTTCCCCCCGCAAAATTTGGGAAAATTGAAAAAAAAAAATTTTGGCCCCAAAAAAAAAATTTGGAACGGAATTTTGCGTCAAGGGAAAAACATTACACAGTAAAGGAAAATGAAAAGAAAAAAAATGCCAATTTTTTTTTCAAACAAATTTTAAAATTTCTTTAAAAAACCCCAACCCTAGCCAAGTTTCCCGGAAAAAAAGAAATCAATGTATTTTTAAAAAACAATTTTTTTTTAATTTAAAAGTAAATTTACAAATATTATATTTAGCTTTCCAAAAAAAAAAATATCCCCCCCACAAAATTTATTTCCCAAAATTCCCCGTGGAAAAAATTTCACTAAATTTTTTCATCACATAAAAAAAATTTCAAAATGTTGCCCCCCAGAGGTTTTTCAGAATTTTTTCTTTAAAAAATTTTCCCCCCTAACATAAATTTTTTTTTAAATTTTTTTGGGGGGTGCCCTTTTAAGTTTAATGCTAAATTTATATTTTAAAAACAAAAGGCCCTTTTTTTTGGGGCCTGTTTTTACTCCAAGCCTGGAATTTTTTTTGGGTTTTAATTTTTTTATTCTTCCCCTTTACAAAATCATTTTTTATTTTGGGGGGTATTTTAAATTTCTGTAATGTAAAAACTCGAGCCGCATTTTCAAGAATACTGCCCCTTTCCCCTTCCCCAAATTTCCCGCCCAGTAGACCCCCCATTCAAAATGGTTGGCCCCCCGTCGGAGCCCGTCCCCCAAACGCTGGGAATGGGGCCCCCCCCAAAATTTTTTCCGACCCCAACGATTTTAATACCCTTGGGGCCCCGGGTTTTTTTTGAAATTTTTCCGCGTTCCCCCCCCAAGGGAACCCCCCCAAAGGCCGGGGCCCCCTTTTCACACCCCTTTTTATTTTAGGCCCCCGCCAAAGGGGGCGAAGGGTTTTGGGCCCCCCAAAAAAATCGCCCTCCCCCCCGGGGCCTCAGGGGATTTTGACCAAAAAAGTTAAGCGGCCAAAAATTTTTTTTTTTGCCAGAAAAAAAAGGCCCCAAAAATCCGGATTTTTAATGTTTGCCCAAGTTAAAAACTTAAAAACCCCTTTCCCGACAATTTTTGGGGTAAAAGCCCTACGCCCCTAAAGGGGAAGTGACCCTTTTTCCCCCAAAATGGAAGTATTTCCCAAAAGCCCTGGCGATCCCCCGGGGGTTGGCCCCCGAGCCCCCGCGCGATCGGGCTTGGGGAAACCCGGGTTTTAAAATTTTCCGCTGGGGTTTATGCCCCCCTACCCCCCCCGGCCCCCGGGGTGGAGCTCCGGCCCCCGGGTTAAAAAACCCCCCAAACCCCTTTCCGGGAACCCCCGTCCCCCGGGCCCCCCGAAATGAATGCCGCAGGCCCGGGAGGAAATTTTTGGGGGCCCCCCCCCTGCCCCAATCGGCGAGGGGAGCGGCACAAAAAGCCGGGTCGCCCGTCCCCCTTAAACCCGACTCCCCCGGGAAAGGGTTTCCTTGGGAAAGCCCTTCCCCCCGGGTTTGTTGGGGGGACGTTTACCCCTCCCCCCAAAGATTTTGTGGGCATGGGGTCACTAGTTGCCCTGGCACCTAAAGCAAAGCCAGTAACCGCTTTTTCAACCCGATTCCCCCCTCTTCAAACAGCAAAACTAAATGATTGCTTTTCCCCAGTGGGGATTTGCAGTTACAAATCCTCACTGGGTGGAAAATTAAAAAATGTGAAAAAGTCAAAAAAATAATGTAAACAAAACAGAAAAATCAAATTAAAACACATACACTGCCCTTTTCCCCTTTACAAACGGCAATCGCCCCAAAAAAGATCAAAAATAAATAAAGTACCCATATTTGGTGGGCATCGCCGCTGTGCAGTAAAGATCCCACCCTATAAATATGTCACGTTAATTAAAACCCCGTTTTATATGGTGAACGCCGCTAAAAAACAAAAAAAAAAACAAAAAACTAGTCACAGAATTCGATTTTTTGCCATCCTGACACCCACATTAAAATGGAATAAAAAGCGATCAAAAACTATTAAACGCCAAAGTAGCTCTGTACAATTCAAAACGTCAGTTCATCCAGCCCCCCAAAAAAAGTTCTTACACGTGCTCTGGTATACGGAAAAATAAAAAAGTTAGGGCTCTCAGAAGACAGCGATGCATAAATATTATTTAACACAATAAAAACACTATTTGTTTTTTTTTAAACCAGCTGCTTCCAAATTAAAAAAAAACTATATAAATAGGGTATCGCCGGTATATGTATTCGACCCTGAGAGTAAAGCCCTAACTGGTATGGATTACTGCACGTGAGTGCTGTGAAAAAATAAAAATAAAAAACACTACTAGGAGATTGCAGTATTTTCTTTCACCCTGCCTTCCATAAAAACGGATTTAAAACTGATAAAATAAGTCTTGTCCCCCCAGAAATGATTCACCAAATAAAAAATGTAAACTCATCCCACAAAAAACAGAGCCCCTAACGACTCCGTTACACAGAAAAAAAATAAAAAAGTTATGGCTCTAGACTATGGCGATGCAAAAAAAAAACGTGTTTTCCTTTTTGAATAAAAGTGTTTTTATTGTGTAAAGCCAGTAAAACATAAAATAAAAAATACAAATTGGGTATCGAACTGTATTCGTTATCGAACCTGCTGAGTAATACTGCATGTCAGATATACTGCACGGTGACCCTGTTAAAATAAAAATAAAAAACACTACCAGGAATGCTGTATTTTTGTTCAAATATGCCTCACAAAAACCATTAATGAGAAAAGTGATCAAAGCTGGCATATGACCCCCAATATCGGTACTAATAAAAACGTCAACTCATCACACAACAAACAAGCCCATAATCAGCTCCGTATACAGAAAACTGGGAAAAACGTTTATGGCTATCAGAACAGTGACAACATAAAACGCAACTTTTTTACTAGACCTATTTCTATTGTGTAAAGTAATAAAACAATAAAACAAACTATATAAAAGGCTATATCATTGCAATTGTACGAACCCCCATAGATAAAGATATCCTTATCATTTATACTTGACTCGGCGAGACGTGTTGTAAAATTAAGCCCAAAAAACCAATGCGGAACTGGTTTTTTCCCCTCATTTTCATTAGCCCGATGCCAAGAATAAAAAATAACTTTGGAACACCTGCTGCACCCAAAATGCACACATACACCACTAGTATGAGATCTTATGAGGCGTTGCTGATCCAAAATGGGGGAATTCGGAAGGTTTCACCTGTTCTGGTATTTTGGGGGCTTGTAAATGCGACATGGCCCACCAAAATACTGTGTTCCAAAATCCAAGGTAAGTAAACAATCCCTCCCTTATACGCCCTGCCATGCGCCCTATATCAGCAGTTCTACACCCACATGTAGGGTAGAATGCTGAACTTGGAAGAAATTGCGTAACAACGGTTTTGGGTGTTTTTTTTACCAGGATGCCTTGAAAAAATGATAAATTTTCAGCTAAAATTGCCAGATTATTGGAAAAAAAAAATGTTTTTTTAAAATTTTCACCAGTCCTAACGCTAAAAATTTTTTGTGACACACCTGTGGGGTCGATATGCAACCTCAATACAACCCCGCTGCGATATATTCCTTAAGGGGTGTAGTTTCCAATTTGGGTATTTTTTTAGGGGGATTACGTTTATTAACTTTTTAGCACCTAGTAGGGTGTGTCCGCAAAACTGAAAATCGGCCCCTAAATAAAATCTTTAATGAAAATGTAGACCCCCACGGAGTCCAGTAGGTGCTCCTCCTATCTTGGGGCTTGTGTTGAGCAAATAATGCCACTGGGCACATATGGGTATATTTATCTGAAAACGGCAGAATCTGGGGAATCAATATTAATTTGCATTTCCCCTGATAAACTTTACCGTATTCTTGGTGAATAATTGACATATAAAATTAAAATCTGCCAAAAAAAAGTAAAATTTTGAAAACTTCACTTCCACTTTGTCTTTAAATCCTGATGTTTGAAACACCTAATGGGTTAATAAATTCTAAATGCCAGTTTTGAATACTTTAAGGGGTGTAGTTTCTTAGAATGAGGTCATTTATGGGGGTCTCCTAACATACAGGTCAATCAAAGTCACTGTTCTAGAACTGGACCTCGCGTCCCTAAAATAAAGTGCTATTGCAAATTTTGTTTGCAAATTTGAAAGATTACTACTAAATTTCTAAGCCCCCTAATGTCGTAAAAAAAAAAAAAATGATGAATTTAAAAAATTAGGGCCAAACTCACAGCAGTAATATGGTAGAATGCTAGTTATAAACTATTTTGAGTGGAATAACTTTGTCTTACACTGCAGAAAATTTTAAGTTTTAAATGGCTTCTAAATTTTTCAAATTTTTCACGATTATTTTTTGATATTTTTCACAAAATAAACAAGCATTTTTGGGATCCAAAATTTCTTACTATCTTAAAGACAATGTGTCACGGGAAAACAATCTCTGAATCACATGGTATAGGTTAAAGTGTTCAAAAAGTTATTCTCACGTAAGTGACAAATGACAGATTTCAAACAATTGGGGCTCTGTCAGAGAGGCAAAACTGGCTCCGGCAGGTAAGGGGTTTAATAATGTTCAGGTCTGGACACAACTCTTCTTTTTTATTCATTCTTTAGACCCTTAACGACCGGCCACCATCTTTTGACGGCAAAAGAAATCACTGCAGACAGAGGGGGTTTGCATCTCCAAGCACCTAAAGTGTGCTAGAAATGGAGCTGTAGTTCCTAAAGCAGTCTCTGTCAACATCAGGGACCGGAGGAAGCCTCTCTGATCCCTCCCATTTTACCTTTTAATTGCCGTAGTCTGTGACTTCGGCATAATCAAAGGGGATTCCCCTGCTCCATCAGGTGTAGCCCCAGGGGTGTGTGCATAGTAAACTGCTGTCAAGACACACTGTGTGTTGTCCTGACAGCAGCCTGTGTTATATTGACACAGAATGTAATGTATGAGCATACAGGAGTCATTAAGCCTTTTTGAAGTCTGGTGCTTAAGGCCTCGTTCACACGGCTTATTTCGCCGCGAATTGGAGCCGTACTGCGCGCCGGATTTGCACTTCAGTACAGCTCCAATCCGTCCCTGTAATTACGAGTATCACAATTATCATAGAGAAATATGGATTCGTCGCTCCTCCATCGCTCGGCAAATCCGCCGCGGGGGAGGAAAAGAAAAGTAACATGCACATTATTTACGGCGACCTACGCGGGCAGGTAAATAATGCGTTGTCTCTATGGCGGCCGGCGAGCAGCCAGCTCCCCCGCCCCCGTCCCGCCCCTTATTCAAGCCGTATCTGCAGGCGAAATCCGGCCCGCAATTATGGCTTGAATAAGCCGCGTGAACACGGCCTAAGGGGTTCATGGATTTATTTGTGTACTTTGGATCATTGTCTTGTTGCATCACTTAATGCCCCTTCAGCTGGGAGTCAGGAACTGCAGCCATTATATTCTCTTGTAGAAAATTTTAAAACGCTTTTTAATAATTTTTTTCCCTCAATGATTGTTAGGTGTACAGGCCCTGAGGCAGCAAAGCAGCCACAAACCATGATACTTCCCCCACCATGCTTCACAGTTGGTATAAGGTTTTGGTGTTGGTGTGCAATGCTTTTTTTCTTCTAAACATTCTGTTGTATGTTTGTGCTAAAAAGTTCATAAAAAATCATTGTAGCCCAACTCAAGTTTTCTCAAGACCAATTGGATGTTTTGCAGTTCTTCTGGGAAAATGTTTTATTTGCAGGGAGGAATAACTCTTAGGCTAGGTTCACACAGCTTAGTGCCGGCGTAATTGCGGGGACAGATTTCGCCTGCAATTACGCCGGCTGCAGTGTAGCGGAGGCGGGGGGGGCCGGCAGCTCGCCGGCCCCATAGACATTCATTATCCACAGCGCGTATCCCGCTGGGATAATGTGCATGTCACTTTCTCCCCGCTCGCCGTATTTCGCAAGTGAGGAGAAGAGACGGAATCCGTAGTTCTCTATGAGAACTGTGGATTACCGTAATGACTGGGACGGATTCCAGCCGTATTTCGCGCAGTACGGCGCAGAATACGTGACCAAATCTGTCCCAAAATAAGCCGTGTGAACATTGCCTTATTTGCAGTTACAGAAAACATTTGGTGGAGATGATTGCTGCTAAATGCGATATTGAGAGCTTTTAATTCAAGGCTTTTTTTTACTTTTTTCCCTGCACTGTGTTCTCAAGACAATTCGTGACTGGCCCAAGTGTTTATCCCAAGGCATTATGGGAAAGGAGCTGAGAAGCTCAATCTCCCTCTACTGGATGTAACAAATCCTCAATTTGAGAAGCTCAAAAGCAAATTGAGGATTTATTACATCCAGTAGAGGGAGATTGAGCTTCTCAGCTCCTTTCCCATAATGCCTTGTGATATGCAGATGTAGTAGAGGGCATAAAGGCAATTCAAAACTCTACACACTGTAAGGTGCTCTCCTCAAGGAGAGATGTTCCCCTTTCTCAGCCCAACTGTTTGAGTTATTTAGTTAATTACATTGTGTCAACAAGTGTGACTCAAGAAAATATTCTTGGTTATATTATTAGTCAATGCAGAAATTCATGAAATTTCAATAGGTTCACTTACTTTTCTTGCAACTGTACAATTGTTTTTGATCATAAATCTTGTAAGGTTAATTTTCTGTAACTATTGTATTTTACAGTAGAGTACCAGCTACTGGATGCTGTTCTGAGATGATTATGTCAGACAAGATTTCTGATGGAAATCTGAATGTTAATCGAAGCTGACATTTTTACAACCAAAAAAAAAACAAAAAACCTTATAACTTATGTAAATATGTCATCTGAGATTAGCATTCAGGAGGGCACAGAGAGGGGCTTCAGACTCAGTTGTCAGAGAGCTTGTCTGGTAGAATAAATACTTAAAGGGGTTTTCTCATTACAAAGATTAACTTTCAACATGAACAGAATGGTAAATAAAGACTAAAATACATTGCTTTATTTTGCTTTTTGAGGAGAAACGAGATTTTATCTGCTCAGAGTTTACACGGGTCTCTCTAGGTTAATGACCAGCTCTCCCCTTCTCTCTCTGCTCTTTGTCCTATCTAATAGTATGAATTAGAATGCAGGTAGTTTGCGAACAAACAAAGGGAACTACTTACTTTTGATTGTTTACTTTGATCTGTGAAGCCCTCTGCACTATAGATTACTTTTCCTGCTCTCATGTCAGTGCAATTAGAAGAGCTTGGAAATGGAGCAGACAGGTTTATCACTGCTATAGTATCTCCCACAGCCTAACCAGAAAGAGACAAATGCATGACTCTAAAGCTGCTTGTGGCTATGTGAAACAGCATGGTGAGACAAATGCATGACTCCAAGGTTGCTTGTGGCTATGTGAAACAGCATGGTGAGACAACCCCTTTAAGATTATTGAATAGCTTGCATTGTAAGACAAAGTAGCATATGTTTTTTTTTTTGCTAACACATATACAATGCAATTAAAATGTCTGCACAAGCGCCTGTAGCATTTCAACTATAATTTTACAGTGGTAAATTGAGTACATTCTTATGTTGTATTAAATCTAGTAAACATCTTGCCTTTACTTCAGGTCCCTGGGGCATATTTGAAGAGCTAAATATGGCCATAAGTTGTCTCACATTTAGCTACCTCAGGACTGCTGACAAAGCAATTTTGTTTTATTGATCCATAAAAGTCTCTGTTTGCCGATCCAGCCCTTCTGGTAACTTGTAGTGGAAAGCCAACAGATAATTTGACTGATTTAATAGATGAACATTGTTTCTTGTAAATTTTTTGCAGGTAGAAAGCAACTGATTTTATACTTCACACATCTGGTATATCATTAAAAAATTAATTCATCGTTTTACTACCTACGTTCAGAACTGGCATGTGGAAAATGACTTTTACAATCTCATGTCCAATGTGCGCAAGTATCTTCTCTATATCTAACTTTACATTACTGCATTCATATTTTTTTAGCTTATGATACATAGGGGTGTTGGGTTAGGATATGTTCACACTGCAATTATTGGGATGTATCTCGCCCCGTATTTCACGCCGTACTGCACCCAATAATTACGATAATCCACAGTTCTCATAGAGATTTATGGATTACGTCTCCTCTCCCCGCTCGGACAATATGCAGAGCGGGGAGATAAGTGGCATGTCAATTATCACGGCGGTCTACGCGCGGTGAATAATGAATGTCTATGGGGCCAGCGGGCAGCCGCCCTCCCCGCTCCCGTACCGACGGCGTAATTGCGGGCAAAATACATCCCGCAATTATTGCCGTGTGAGCTTTACAGAAGTAGCTTGTCAAGACAGCTGTATGTGTACAACACTGCAGAATTTTTCAAGAACAATAAATCTGAGCAAATTTATGAGTAAAAGGTCTTGAAATGTCAAATTTATATAGAATTTGATTGGGTTTTAAATTGTTAAATGGAAGCTAAAATGTCAAGTCTCAAAGCCAGTAAACAGCAATTCAAACACTTCCCCACATAAATGTAGCCATATAACTATATATTATTTCTTTCAGGTGTGGAGACGTCTACATTTGTTTCCTGCAGAGTTTATTGTTCATTTATTGGATTTTAGATTTTACTCTGTTTATCAAAGTAATTATATGGTATTTGAAATCACATTGGTTTCCCTTACCTTTAATGCTATTGTATGGTTGTAAAGAAGGTAGGAATAACCTTGTCCATTTCAGCTGTTACTAAACCAGATGGCCATTAAAGCTTTAAGAAAATCCATCCTTAACTTTAAGATGCTCGTTTGCTTTAAAATGATTCCTGAGGTCATATATTACAAAGGGATAAAAATCAGGAAATCCTTTTTAAAACTTTTTTTTTTTTACAACATGCTCTACGAGACGAGTTATATTAACACAAGTTTATTAGGAAAATATACTGTATATGTAAATTAGAGTTCACCAGAATAAAAATAAGTTAAAGAAATGAAGGTCTATTGAACTTTTTCTTAAATGTGTTAACCTACTAAGGAAATTTCATTTTTTGTGCAGTGGAGCTCAGAGCCAAACCTCATAAGTAAGATGAATCTGCACTAATGCTTTGTAAAGTGGAAATATTATTTGTCTTTTTTTCCCTATTGAAAGTTTGTCATTTTTAATGTAAAAAATTCATCCTTCTGCCCTTTGAAACAGTAGATTGACAATTCTTGCATCATTTTTTTTTCAGATTTGTTATTCAAATCATGAAATGGCTTATGTCCCTAAAAGCTGTTTTCTTATGTATTCTCTTGCATGTATGACATAAGATATATGTCATGCAAAGTTTCTTTTTTGTTTTTCATAGTTATAACCTATAAGATTATTGTCATGATTGTGCCTGACAGACCCCCAGCTTGGAGCTGTGGTCACCAGCCACGGCCGTTTCAACAATATCCGCAGTTTCGTCCGTAGTTTCTTTATATTTTTTTTCACCAGTGTGAACTGTCATACTCTGCTCTGTTAATTGATTCCTGGCCAACGCCCGTAGTCAGTGTCCTCCAGTACTCGGCTAGTTAACGTATTTCCTTGCAAGTCTTCTTGATTAACAGACTTGCATTCCTACCCAGTCTTTTGTAGCTTCCACCTATCGCCTCTGTTCTTTGTTCTCTGGTCTGTTATAAAAGGGTTCCTGTGCCATCTCTCCTTGCCTGCTATACTGGTTACCTTTTGTGCCTGTAAGCTAGCCTGTTACTCTTCCTTGCTTAACCTATTACCTGACCTTGGCTTTATTTTCCGACTATTCCTCTGCTTAGTTATTCTGTACTGCTTCTCCCGACTGTTGCTGACCTGGCTAGCTTGACCCTCGGTGATGGGGTTTGTGTTGTCTGTGTCTTGTGTATTCACCTCCTTAGTGTATCTCGCAGTTGTTGATTGGGGCCAACCTGTTAAGAAGTCGGGCACCCCCAAAAGGCAGGGACAGCGGGTTAGGTACAGCATCAGGGCCTCACTCAGTCGGTGTCTACTCGTGTGCCGCTGACCGGTTCCTCACATTTATATTTTGCATCATATTAACCTATATAATATTTGGTTCACTCCCATTTATTTTGAGTCGTGCCATTGAGTTTAGCTCACAACCACGAAAGCTGACTCTCTTCATATAGAGCATTGTAGCCTGCTTAGCATTTATTTCCTTCTGCGTAGTTTCTCCTCTTATTCTTGTAAATCTGTTATTCTTATATTATCAACCCATAGTGCTTTATGACATGCATAGAATCAGTGCAGCTTTTTGGTGGACATTTTATTGGTGGATACAACTATTTATAATTTAAAG
This sequence comes from Phyllomedusa bahiana, assembly GCA_025379985.1. NCBI lineage: Eukaryota > Metazoa > Chordata > Amphibia > Anura > Hylidae > Phyllomedusa > Phyllomedusa bahiana. The sequence goes on from JAODAL010000703.1 coordinate 50,277, forward strand.
CTACTGGCACAGACCAGTGGTTAAATGGGCCTAAAAAAAGAAATGCTCACGTTTCTGAACCAGAAATATCAATAATGTTGTCACTTTTCTGTTCGCATTCCTAATACAACATGCGTTAGTTTCCCTGGAGTAAAAAAATCATTTGAAATGCGTGGTTTATTATGAGACATGAAGAAAGAAAGTTCTGACTTAAAATCTGTATTTTACAGGATTATTATGCAGACTCTTCATCATTTAGCATTACATTATTTAAGGATATGTTTGTTAATAATGGGAAGAATTCATGTCATAACTTTCAAATTAACTTGCATTTAGTGAGATTTTTTTTTATGTTGCCTTTATTGCTAGCAATAATATCATTAAAAAAGACCAGACAATCCGGATTATAGAGACTGTACTTATTGTTATGCAACCCCAAAGGTGTTGTTAAAACTAGTCTAATAGCTACAGTTAAATAGGCTCTGAGGACTGAATCAGAAAGGGCTTTAGATCTCATTCAAAACAACTATACGCACATTAATTACTTGGATACCACGATAGCTCCAGTTTACACCAGTTTATATAACTTAAACCTTAACCGTTTAATAGACAATACAAAGAAAGACCTTGACAACTGGACCGCATTACCAACTTCCTGGTTCAGTAGGAACAAAGTAATGAAGATAATAATTCTACCCAAAGTCCTAAGGGTACTTTCACACAGCGCAGTTTTGGTGCAGTTTTAATTGCGCTCCAATTACCTGCCTTTATTACCAGCAAGCTTCTTGCACTTATCTAAACTGTTTGGAAAGTGTGTTTGTAATCCTCAAGACTTCGAACACAGTCATTGATTACTTACTTGAAACACCTTTCTGAACAATTTAGACAACTGAAAGAAGCTTGCTGGTAATAAAGGCAGTTTAATTGGAGCTCAGTTAAAACTGCACCAAAATGCGCTGTGTGAAAGCCCCCTTAACCTTGTCCAGGCTCTACCAATAAATATTCCTAAAAGCTTCTTTACTAAACTTAAAAAAAAAATACATTTAAATTTATCTGGCAGTCAAACTGCAGACCAAAATACATACCCCTAATCAGACTCCAAAAACTTTGAGAGTAACAGAGATGCAATCCACATAATCCACTGAATGGCATATTTTTCACCCTAGTTCTAGAACTGGTAGTGAAACATGATAGCTCACAGCACCTTATTAACACAACTTCTCCTATTCCTTGCATTATACTATATATCTTGTGAAATTATTGACAGCAAGGGACTGGAAATAAGGATTCGTCAACATTTTTAGAATACTTAAAATATTCTAATTCAATGAAAAAAAAATCTAAGTGCATAGAGAACATAGAAATTTGATCAATTTCTCTTTGTATTAGTGGATGTTTTATGATTGAAAAGGTTTAGGGGACATGTATAAACCTGGCGCCTCTGTTTTTAATAGTGTACGATCCGACAGTATGTGTGAAAGTGTCTCACAGCACTTTATAAATGTGTCCTGTTCTACGGCAAAAGTAGTCTCAGCCATGCCACTTTGACACTGGTATAGATTTATACGACAGTTTCAGGCCAAACTTTGGGGCATGGTTGCCGCGTTATTGCATTGTACGACTGGTGCTCCACGCCCCCTGCTTTTTTGCCGCATTCAAAAGTGTTGTGTCTGGCGTACAATACGCTGAGTTTTGGCATGCGACGGTTCATACACCTATAGAACAAGGCTACGACAATTTGTTTGGTTTAAAACACACCAAAAAACTGGTGCAGCCCATTCAGACATGCCGTCTAAGATACAGTGGTTTATAAGACATATACTGTATGCTCTGTTAAGAAATCTTAAGATAGAATCAAATGGAAAAGATTTATTATATCCTGCTCATTGTTTTCTGTACAAGTTTTGTTTGGATTCATTGAGGACTTCTATCTATACATTAACCATTTTTATATTTTATTAATCTCTTGATTTAATAATCTAAGAAGAATTGAAGACACTTTTGATTCTTTGAAGTCATTATTAAAGATTAAATCTAGTAACATCTGACTGCAGCTTCAGTCGACACAGGTATACCTGGAAACAATGCAGCTGCAGATACAAAACGATGAGAGATTTTACAATTGAAACTATTTTCAATGTATCTTCGAATTTATTTAGTGGCTTTGGAAACACTCTATGCGTACAATATGCAGGGCCGTCTTAACAACATTATGGGCCCCTGGGCCCAGAGCTGTTCACTGGGCCCCCCAACCAACATTTATCAATACTATCTAACAATACGACTGTTTCTGTTGCGCTTAGTGACTAATCAGAGATTAGCTTTTAATTTCTCAGGGCAGAAGAGGAAATGAAAGCTGAGCTCTGATTGGTCACTATGGGCAACAAAAATAGACTATTAGGCCTTGTTCACACGGCTTATTTGGGCGCGGATTGGAGCCGTACTCCGCGCCGGATTTGCGATTCAATACGGCGCCAATCCGTCGGAGTAATTACGGTAATCCACAGTTCTCATAGAGAACAGTGAATTCCGTCGCTCCTCCCCGCTCGGCAAATCCGCCGCGGGGGGAGAAAGTGACATGCACATTATCCAGGCACTATACGCGCCGTGAATAATGCAAGTCTATGGGGCCGGGGAGCTGCTCCCCCACTGCGCTCCGGCCCCGTCCCCGTCCCGCCCCTTATTCAAGCCGGAATTGCGAGCGCAATCCGGCTCGCAATTACTGCTTGAATAAGCCGTGTGAACATGGCCTTAGACCATCTTGATAAATGAGGCCCATTATGTTTAATCAATGATGCATTTGTATGAGGACCTGTATTATGCGGGAGAAGTTGTATTTTTGCTGGGAGTAGTTTAAATTTACATGTAAACTACTGCATAATTCTTTATTAAAAAAAAAATCAGCATGAACAGAAATAAAGTTTTTTTCTGCATTTGTTTTTCAAAATAATTTTTTACACCATTCACATTTTACACTAAGGCCGTGTTCACACGGCTTATTCCCGACGGATTTGTGCGCCGTATTGAGCGCACAAATCCGCCGTGAATAAGGGGCGGGGGGCGGGGCCGGAGCGCTGCGGGGGCGCCGCTCCCGGCCCCATAGACAATGCATTGTTTACGGCGCGTCCGCGCCGTAAATAATGTGCATGTCACTTTCTCCCCACCCGGTGGATTTGCCGAGCGGGGAGGAGCGACGGATTCCACTGTTCTCTATGAGAGCAGTGGATTACCGTAATGACAGGGACGGATTGGCGCCGTACTGAAGCGCAAATCCGGCGCGGAATACGGCGCCAATCTGCGCCCAAATAAGCCGTGTGAACGAGGCCTAAATGTTAAATTAATTCTAAAGGTTATTACGGTCATGTGGATGTTGAATATTTGTATGTTTTTTTTCCACTGAGGCACAATAATTTTTTAACTACTTTTTTGTACACTTATGTTTTTTCCTTTTTTTAATTGCATTAAGGGATAACTATTTAAGTCTCTGAATGGCAGGAACCGTAGAAGCCTCCGATTCTCGCCATTTAACCCTTTGATTGTTTAGGTCCATGACTGCAGCATAATCAGAAGGAATTCCTGGACCCCATCGGGTTACCGGGACTCCCAGTGCATGATGGAGCCTGAGGAATATGTATAAAGTTAGCCCTGGGGACCTAGAGTAGCCCCAGAGCTGTCTGTATAGTAAGCCTGCTGTCAGGGCACACCGTGTGTTATCCCAACAACAGCCTATGTCATGCTGTCACATAGTGTAATGTATTAGCTTAGAGGATTATACAGTAGTGTAATGTATTAGTATACAGGAGAGTAATGTATTTGCATACAGGAGTATACAGTAGTGTAATGTATTAGTAAACAGGAGTGTAATGTATTAGCATACAGAGTGTAATGTATTGGTAATACAGGAGTATACAGGAGTATAATGTATTATTTTACAGGAGTGTAATGTATTATTATACAGGAGTATAAAGGAGTGTAATGTATTAGTATACAGGAGTGTGATGTATTGGCATACAGGAGTATACAGGATTGTAATGTATTAGCATACAGGAGTATACAGGTGTGTAATGTATTAGTATACAGGAGTGTGATGTATTAGCATACAGGAGTATACAGGAGTGTGATGTATTAGCATACAGGAGTATACAGGTGTGTAATGTATTAGTATACAGGAGTGTGATGTATTAGCATACAGGAGTATACAGGAGTGTGATGTATTAGCATACAGGAGTATACAGGAGTGCAATGTATTAGTATACAGGAGTGTGATATTTTGGCATACAGGCATATACAGGAGTGTAATGTATTATACAGGAGTATACAGGAGTGTAATGTATTAGCATACAGAAGTATAATGTATTTGCATACAGGAGTACACAGGATTGTAATGTATTAGCATACAGGAGTATAGAGAAGTGTAATGTATTAGTATACAGGAGTATACAGGAGTGTGATGTATTAGCATACAGGAGTATACAGAAGTATATTGTATTTGCATACAGTATACAGGAATATACAGGAGTGTGCCAAAACAGTGTAAAAAAATAAAATAAAGACAAAAGTGTAAAATAATTATCAAACTAACTACTACTTTAGATACAAGCGCCAGGTGTTTCAGGGGACAAGCTGCACAAAGATCGTCAGAGGAAATCTCCTGCTGCAATCCTCTAATAGAAATAAAAAGTGTATATATATAAAAAAGACGATCACGCTCTGTTCGCTGTATAAGGTGCCAACTTAATCACAAGCAGTCCCCAAATAATCAAATTCCAAAATATGCAACCCCCATGCAAATAGTATAAAACAGTGTAAAACACACCTGTAATAGTGCAACCACTTCCCAGAGATTCTCACTGGGATGCTCACATCAGCCAGGAACCTTGCACTAATCCAGGTTTCTGTCCACTTCAATCTCAGTTGGTGGATTGTCAGAAAAATATATAAAAAACATACAAACATGTGTGGTGTGTTCACCGCTAATACGCTCCAGCCGGGCAGCGTGCGGGATCCACACATACAGGCTAACAGACTAGAGTGACGTCACTAAGGCTGTAGCTAACGAAAGCCGAGCAGGCATACAAGACCTACGCGTTTCAGAGAATAACGATCTCCTTCATCAGGGTATATGTGATTAAGTTGGCACCTTATACAGCGAACAGAGCGCGATCGTCTTTTTTATACGTAAAATAATTATCCCTTAATGGGAATAAAAAAAAATACAAAAAGTGTAGAAAAAAAAAGTATTAAAAATTATTGTGCATATATTACACAAAAAAACTGCCCTGCACATGTTAGGTATCCACATGACCGTAATAACCTGTAGAATTCATCTAATAGGTTATTTAGTGTGAAATATGAATGATGTAAAAAAAAAAATTAAAAAAAATGCAAAAACCTCCTGCAAAATTATTTTTTTTTTAAATTCTGCAGTAATTTATATGTAAACACAAACTACTTAGCCACATAAAACAATTCCTCATACAGCTGTGTCATAGAAAAAATAAAAGTTATGACTGTTAAAACGCAGGGAGACAAAAATACAAAATGTAGTTGTGTCATTAAGAACTTTTCAGGCCGGCTGCTTAAGGGTTAACGTAATTTTTTCTTACTTAAAGTGTTTTTATTGGGGATCAGAGGTTTTGTGTAGATTTTTTTCAGTTTGTCATTTACTTTTTTATTTTTTTCAAGTCCCAATCTTAGGATTTTGTAATAGAGTAATACCTTGCTGTATTGCTGCAGCAGCTGTGGCATCTAATGGGCACAGGATGGCTGACCGCATGCTATATCCTATAACACCATGTAGTCAGCCAACCTGTGCCCCTGGCCATGCAGGCGTCTCTATAAATTATGAGTTGGTGTGTGGGGGCACAGGATGGCTGACTACAGGGTGTTGTTATAGGATATAGCAAGTGATCAGCCATCCTGACCGTGTCACTGCCCTACGGAGCCCCTGTACCTTCCTGGGATGTGATGAGCCGGGACCCAGAGGAGGGCTGCAGCTTGATAGAAGTCACTGACCGCGGCCACAGCGAAGTGACTGAGAGACAGCGGGGAGGGGGGAGCTGGAGACATCCGGAGGTGAGGAGGGAGGGTTAAGAGGACTGAGCTTACACTTCCCGGCGGGGGAGGAGACGGACGGGAGGGGGGATGCTGCGGCTCTGCTCTCACTGCCGGCTCATGAGTTACTGCCGCGCAGGCAGGACAGGAGCAGAGACGCAGCAGCCTCTGTTGTTTATAAGTGACTGAAGCGAAGCTTGTGTGTACACTGACCCCTCATAGGGCCCCTGTTCTCATGGGGCCCCCGGGCAGGTGCCTACCTGGCCCAATGGGTAAGACGGCCCTGACAATATGTACCATATACCAGGGGCGTCGCTAGGCAGATTCATTCGGGCACGACCCCCGAATGAATCCGCCTGGCCCGAGTCTCGGCGGCTCCAGGCCGCTGCCGTGGGCCTGGAGCGCTCCTTAGTGCGGGCGGGCGCCCCCCGATGTCTCTGACTGCGCGGCCGTTTCACGCAGCCGCGCAGTCAGAGTCTTTGGAGGAGGCAGGACGGATCGTTCCCGTCCTGTCTCCTCCCCTGTATGTCGGTGCTCACCGAGCGCCGTACTACATTGAGCGTCGCAAGGGGCGTGACGCGCCGCTTTCATCACTCCCCTGCGACGCTGGGATCCTCTAAGCCGGCAACATGCCGGCCGAGGAGATCCCGGGCCCCGCGAGACGGCGTAAGCAGCGTGATGACATCACGCTGCTTATACCGCTCTCAACTCCCGGACCAGACGCGCGGCCCGGGCCTCAGTAGGTAAGTAGGTTTTTTTATTTTATTTTTATTAGGTAAGGGGGGCAAGACACTGGCTACAAGGGGGGGCGGGGCAAGACCCTGGCTACAAGGGGGGGCGGGACACTGGCTACAAGGGGGGAAAAGACATGGCTACAAGGGGGGCAGGGCAAGACACTGGCTACAAGGGGGGCAGGGCAAGACACTGGCTACAAGGGGGGCAGGGCAAGACACTGGCTACAAGGGGGGCAAGACACTGGCTACAAGGGGGGCAAGACACTGGCTACAAGGGGGCAAGCACTGGCTACAAGGGGGCGGGGGCAAGACACTGGCTTCAAGGGGGCAAGACACGGCTACAAGGGGGCAGGCAAGACACTGGCTAAAGGGGGGCAAGGGGAACACTGGTACAAGGGGGGGGGGGAATAAAACGGGCTACAAGGGGGGCCCAAGACACTGGCTACAGGGGGCATATATGGCTAGAGGGCATGTCACTGGCTACAGGGGCATATATGGAAAAGCGGGCATGTCACTGGTTTACGGGGGCATATATGGTAAGCGGGAAATGTCACTGGCTACAGGGGCATGCCCACTGGCTACAGGGGGGCATGTCACTGGCTACAGGGGGGCTTTATGGGGCTAAGTGGGGATATCACTGGCTACAGGGGGCATATCACGGCTACAGGGGGTACATTATGTGGCTATGGGGGCAGTAACCTGGGTACAGGGGCTAATAACCTGACTACAAGGAGCATGTTACGGCTACAGGGGGCATATTACTGCCTTTAAGGGGGCAGTAACCTAGCTACAGAGGGGCAGTAACCTGGATAGAGGGGCTAATAACCTGCTAGAGGGGGCTACAACCTGGCTACAGTGGGGTGCTACCAGGCTATTTGGGGCCAAATATTTACCTACAAGGGGGTAATTATTACCATTTGGGGCACTATAGATGGGGATTTTGTTATAGAGATAGGAAATTGTAGAGAAATGCTGATAAATGAGGAGTCTAAGATTGTTTGTTTTGTACATTTTTCAGTGACGAGTTTGTGGGCGGTAGAAGTCGTCATGGCGTTTTGGGACAGATGGAGTGAAGAGAAAGAGACAACTCTTTCAGGACGTCTCCCGTAAGTCACTAATTGTAACTGCAGTGTAATCACTTATATTTCTCCCGAGCCTACATACAAAGGCTTTTTTTGTAAATATACATCCGTGTTCACAATGAGACGCAAAAAAGTCCGTGTGCACCCAGCCCGACTCAGAAAAACTTAAGGGCCCGAGCCCCGGATGTTTTGGGACCCTAGCAACGCCCCTGCCATATACAAAAAATTGAGTCAGTCTACATCATGATAAAGTATACACAGTTGAGTCACATTAATTATAACCACTTCCTACTTTCAGTGTCAGCAAGAAGAAAGTCACGTCGTGAGTTTGCTTGGTGGGTATTTAAGGTATGTGATAGGCCGTCTGCTCACATACAGTATCCCTCGTTGCTGTCATAGGTAAAAGAGTTAATTTATCAGAGTTGCAAAAAAAGAGGCTTACGGGCTTTTCTGCCAAGAGTGGTGGTATCTCTGAAACTTTGCAGTTTGTGAATGTTTTTGTTTGATGCTTTGGTGAAAGTGTATCATGAGTGAACAAATGGCACCATTGTGAATAATTGACATGGAAATTGCAGAGCTGCACGTGCCATTCATGTGAAAGGTGAATATCAGCTATGAAAGTGTGTACAGGAGTTCCAAAATGCTACAGTCTAGCAGCTGACTGCTAAAATTAAGCAGGGGCTACCAGACCTGTGTTTTAAACATCAGTTCAGTGAACCCTGTTGCGTATGGGTCTCAGAAGCAGACGGATGGTCACTGAACCTCTGCTAATTAAGTTGCATCGGCAAAAAAGGCTTCAATTTTCACCTCAGTTAAACCTCTGCTGATTGTCAATGGGATGAGAGATGAGAGGGAGGAAAGATGTTTTCTGCTTCACTTAGTGGATGGCTATTGGCATGTCAGGTGAGAAACATCAGAGAACACCCACCATGCAACCATTGCTGGAAGAGCACAAGCTGGTGCCAGTGTACTGGTTTGGGGAATGTTTTGTGGCATTCTCTAGTCCCACTAATCCATTTGTATGGCACACTCAACTAGTTTGGGTATAAATTCATCCATGCAGATCACATACACATAAATGTTGATTATCTGCTCTGGGGCAGATGGAATTTTCCAGCAAGACAATATGACATGTCACATGGCTAGAATTTTCCAACACTGGTTGGAAGACCATGACCAAGACTTCCAAATACTACCCTGGCTCTCCAATTCCCTAGACTTGAACCCAAGTAAGCATTTATGGGAACACCTTGATCTTTGCGATTGCTCTATAGATCTCTCCCACACACCCTCCAACAGCTGTGGGATGCACTGCAGTCTCCAGATACCGGTGACATCCTATCAGAACCTAATTGAGTCACTCCCAGCCCGTCTAGCTGCTGCCTCTGCTGCACATAGCGTTACTCTGGGTATTATCTGGTCATAATAATGTGACTGGACTGTGTATAAAACACTCTGTTATAGCATTACAATTCACTAAAATCATTATTAAAAAAAATCAAGTATAGCACAGAGAAAAGGAAAAGCCCAACTAAGTATCATATCACATAAATGTGCAAGCAAAAGCTGTATAACTCTATGAAAGGACTATGGTAACTGTAGACTAAGTATATCAGAACTTGAAATGTCACATGATTATATGTAATTTTATATACCTGTTCAATAAATACATATCTGTGGTTTACTTTGTACAAATCATGCGACGAAAAGCAAAGTATATACCGTATTATCTAATAGGACTATCTGCCTCATAATTCCTACATAAGAAAATAAAAGCCAATTTATTTTACAAATTGAATAAATATCAAAATATTACACAATCCACAGTGGCATATTCAACCCTCAATAGGAAGCGTGAAGACATGAAATATGTTTTGGGGGCCGAGAATAATACTGTGGTCAGGATAATATGTTGATATTCTTTGGGTATCCAACATAAATTGGCTTTTGATTGCTTATGTGGGGATTATGTGGTCGATAGTCCTTTTAGACCTTATGGTGTATACTTTGTCTCATGATTTGTACGATGTGAACCGCATTATGTGTATTTCTGAAATATCAAACAATATAGGTAGTAGTCAACTCACCTGGTGTTGATGATATGGGTTCACTCCTGGATAGAGGAAAAGCGGCCTCACCAAACCATATGCAAGTTCAAATAGAAAAGATCCAGCGCTGAAGCCCGTGTAAAAGTTAAAAAACGTCTCAGAACTTTATTAGCAAAACATTAAACAAGTCAAAACATGATGAACAACAAGTCGAAGCACAGCCGACGCGTTTCGGAGCAAAGCTCTTTATACATGGCAATGGTTAATTTGATGCCATGAACTAGGAGCTTTGCTCTGAAACACGTCGGCTGTGCTGCAACTTGTTGTTCATCATGTTTTGACTTGTTTAATGTTTTGCTTATAAAGTTCTGAGACTTTTTTTTTCGTATTCAAAACAGTTTAATAATTAAGTTTATTTAGTTTATTAAGTATTCAGCATATAACACATATAACACAAAGCATTGCATTAAAACAATCAATGACAATATACATCCCACAACCCAGTTATAGGTACAATCTAAGTATAGTAAGAAGAAAACAAAATACAAAAACAGCCATCCTATTCATAATCTGTAGCAAATCCTTTTAGCATAGTCTAATAAGAGCAAGGGATACTCAACGTTAACCTATCACTTAAATGCAGGAGGTAACATATGGCCGCCTGGGTATGATAACCTGACTTGAAATACAATCAGTGACCCCTCTATATGTGACAGCAAAGCCAATTCTGAGACGTTTTTTAACTTTTAGGCCTCGTTCACACGGCTTATTTCGCCGCGGATTTGCCGACGGATTGATCGTCAATCCGTCGGCAAATCAGTCAGAAATAAGTCACAGCCTAATTTTCTATTGATTTCCAATAGAAAATACGGCTCGTCGTTCAACACACGCGTATTTCCGTTCCGGATTGCCGCCGCGGATTGACGACGGCAATCCGGACGGAAAAACAATGTGCATGTCAATTATTTACGACGGATTCACCATCTACAATCATTGTAGGTGGTGAATCCGTCGGGAAATCAGTTACAAATACGTGCCACACTTAGTGTTACTTATTTGCAACTGATTTTCAAATGAATTCGGAACAGATTTACGATCGGCAATCCGATGTAAATACGTTCTGAAATAAGCCGTGTGAACGAGGCCTTACACGTTCTTCAACGGTGGATCCTTTCTATTTGAACTTGCATATTTCTGAAATAGGTATATATATATATTTACATACTAATAACACGAGGCTATATATCTACCGTAGTCCTTTAGTAAAGTTATGCAATTTTTTCTTGCATATTTATTTACATCACATTATACCGGAGCTTCGTCTTTTTGTGTGCTATATTCCATTTTTCCATAATGATTTTTGGTGATGAATTTTCTAGCTATAATAAAGTTCTTTATATATTTATGTTATGATATATAGTCAATTTCTTTGTAAGTGATAAATGGTTATTGCGTAGCTGACTGGTCAGGTGACATGTGATTAATGGTCCTGAGCATCTCTAGGTGTCCACCATGCATACAGCTCTTGGCCTCCTGAAATAATAATCTATGTATTGGGATTTGCAGGCTAATACAGTGTCATATTCCAGGACTGTTTTAACAGAAAAAACATTGGCTGCTGCTCATGTTACCAACAAAGATTGAGCTCCAATGTATTTGACCTTGACTCAGAGGACTATTGTGTTCAGCTTACTGAAGCTTCCTTTCCTTTAACAGCCCATCGGTGGCTGCAGTTCAGATGCATTAGGCCTTTTAACGTTTGCTGTTATCGATCAAGCATTTTTTCTTTGCTAATCCTCCAATCTCATTAATTCGATGAATGGCAAAAGCATTTGTGTGATTTTTGCTTCCTGCTATTTATAGATGGTTTATTCACTGTAAAGTGTTATAGTTCCACTGCATGCAATGTATTTTTAAAAACTGATTGTTAAATGTAAATGTTATCTTACAACAACTACAGGCAGTCACCGACTTACACCGTTCCGACTTACATCTGTCCCCTAGTTACAAACGGAGACTTATGGGGAATTCTGGCACTTGTAGTTCTATGTTCCCAAACAGAGATGTAGCTGTGGAACTAAAAGTTCCAGTTTTTTTGCCACAGCAGCACCAGAGGTGAAATGAGGGAAAAATCTTCTTAACAGGGAAAAAGACGCAATTCAAATGAAAAAAACCCTTCCCTGCACACCCAAAACCGAAAAAACCCCTTTTGGCGGAGTTACAATAAAAATATACCGTTCCAATTACTAAAATTAATTTAAAAAAAAACCTAAAAACCCCTATCCCGTTGGTAACCCGGGGACTGCCTGTAATCAAAAATGTACTTATAACAGCAAAAGCTAATGAAGAAAATTGTTGTATCGGTTGCTTTGGGTTAAGGCAGTATTCGTGCGTCATGATATAAAATGATTATTTGCAGTGATATTTCTGTATTAAATCCTAAAGTCACAGTTGCTAAGATTCATTAATTTAATATATGTACGTGTAAAAATGCAGTAATACATTGAAATGTGTCTGAAAAACTGTAAATAGTTGAAATTGCATCGGAGTGTTAAAGTACTTTGTTAAAGTAAGGCAGGCTTAAGGGATCAGACTCCAGAAATGTGGCACGTGAGTGCAGACTTCATTTTCAAGGTTCATTGAACCTTGCTGGTTGTTATATAACGCAGACAGCCAATGACCCTTACAGTTATTTCTATTTTATGTTTTTTTCATTGTATCTTCACCTATGTCTTTGTTTGCCATTGTATGAAAGAGATTATTGTGTAAAATGGTGTTTGGTTTATTGAGCCATGCAATTCATATATACTGCATTGAAAATATCAAGAATAGTTTAAGGCCGTGCAATTTGTTAGGTTTATTACAGCAGTGATATGGTTAGCGATTGTCCAACAACATCCTCAATATAGTCAAAATAAAATAATACTTTAAAACGTTTTCTCAATACAAAGATTGGCTTTCAACTTGGAGAGACAGGTAATTGAGAAACTTTTCGAAATACATTGCTTTGTTGATTTTACTTTAGTCATGAGGTAAGAGGCATTTTGCGTGCTCTGGATGCACACAGGATTTTATGGTTACCTGTTAAAGGGGACATAACGTGATATGATTAGAGCAGGGAGTGAAGTCGCCCCATGGAGGACAGACTCACCCCCCATTTCCTGCAAATTATCTCTAATAAGATTAGGTTCTGGTTAAAGCAATTGTTTTCATTCCTCACAGCACATGTGCCTTTTGTTTAATGAAGATATGAAGATGTTTCTCCTGCACTTGTAAGTAGTGTAAAGGCTTCGCTAGTTACATAGAGGCTTAATATGCTAATCACTGCTATAGCATCCCCCCACAGAGGGGGTTTAAAATGCTAGGACCATAAAAGCCTAGTGAGAAAACCCCTTTAATCATGAGTCTTCAGAAAGTGTCTATTTTGTAATCTTAAAGTTACAGCTATAGTCCTGTATTTATATTTCTGTTTCAAGTTCCTAGATAAAAATGCCTATACATTATGCACAAAATTCCCCAAATGAAACCTTTTTCCTTGACAGTACCCTTTTGAGCTTTTAGTCCCAGGTACAAAAAACTACACGCAATAATCTATATAACATGTATTTAGCCTCTTTTTCTATGTAAAACAGCTTCAGTTCTGTTATGTTACAGGGGTTGTCTCTCTACAAGGATTGCTTTTTATTATGAAGATCTTGCAAAAACAAGTCACTTTGCAAAATATGCCCTTAACCCCTAACGCCCTTGGGCGTATCATACGCCCCAGGCCGCTAAGGGGTTTTGCAGGGGGATCGCTTCGGACCCCCCCGCACAGCCGGGGGTGTTAGGGGCAAATCGCCGTAACCCCCGGGCAAAAAAACAGCGCCGGGGTGGCCCCGCCCGCGGCGCTGTTTTAAAAACCACAGGCGCCGCGGCAAAAGGGCCGCGGCGTCTAAATTTAAAACGCCGTTGGGTCCCCGGCACCAATCGGTGGGGGGTTATCGGATAAGCGCAGCTAAGCTATCTGCGCCGATCCGATCACCGGATTGGGGTGGGGGGCCTTTGGGTAAGGCCCGCACTTACCCGGCCGGTTTGCCCCATTTCCGTCCGCAGCAGGAAGTGGGGAAACCCCACTTTGTACACCCAAAGCATTGCCTATGCAAGCAAGGTTGTTTTAAACAATTGTGCCACCTATGGTCAAGTACCACAGGGGCCCAATGTTACAAAAAAAAAAAATTAAATAAAAAAAAGTTTTAAAGTACAAAAAAAAAAAAAGGATTAAAAGTTCAAATCACCCCCCTTTCCCCCCTTTTTAAAAAATAAAACATTAAAATAAAAAAAATTACACATATTTGTATCGCCGCGTGATCATAAAAAAAATAACATCATTTTTCCCGTAGGGAAACACCAAGAAAAAAAAAAAATTAAAAAACGCCAAAATTGCGTTTTTTTGGTCTTTTTTTACGTCACTCAAAAAATGGAATAAAATGATCAAAAAATCGCAGCATTCCAAACTGCTACGAAAAAAGTACACTTCAGCCCCCCAAAAATTCCCCCCCACTGAGTCCCAAAGGGTTTTTGACAAAAAAGTTTTTTGGTCGCACAAAAGGCGCCGTGGCGCAAAAATTTTAAAAAAGAAAATTGGAATTTTTTTACGGTACCAAAAAATAATGGAAACCCTACAGTTGGTATTGCGGATGCGTAACAACCGAAGAATACAGATAACATATTAAATTTACCGAAAATTGAACGCCGTAAAAGCAAAACCCCCCAAACATGGGAAAATCTTTTTTTTCCAATTTGTCCCCTTGGAATTTTTTTTCGGTTTCCGTAATTCTATAGTATAGTGAATAACACCATTAGAAAGTACATCTGTCCCCAAAATAAAACCCTCAGTGCTATGAAAGGTTGAAAAATAAAAAAATTTTGGCTTCAAAGGGGAGGGGGGGAAAAACGAACCCTTCACCCAAAAAAAACCCGGGGCCTTAAGGGTTAAAAAGGTCCCCTATTTTGAATATCCCCCTTGTATGGGGTGCATCACTCCTCAGGGCCTATAGCACATTGTGACAACTCACATGCCTCCAGCCGCCATCTTGGGGCGTCCCAGGGGATATCCCTCTTGGGCCGTCGTCCTTTGGGAGAACGGTTGGGACTTTCACACAGGGCCCCTTGGGCACCAGGGTTTCTTACGACCCGTTTTTTATCTATTCTGAATAGGGTGCCAGCCTGGTTTCATAGCTACAACCTGGGTTCACTGCACCCCAGTAGAACCAGTAAAAACGGTTTGAATTCAAAAGGAAAACCAAAAAAAACAGGATGAGGGAGATAAATCGATGTAGTGAGACAAACCCCCTTTTAAAGAATTTCTTTTTTCATATTTGTATTGCATTACGATCAGTAGTTGAATTTGCCTATTCCAGTTAATCTAAACATAAATAACAAGCTACTGATGCCTAATGAAATAAAAAAAATAAAACCTATACTGACGTTTCTCCTTACCTCTGTTTCAGTGCTGGCTCCCCCTGATCTTCTGTTTACTGACTTCTACCAAGCACTGCAGGCACTGATTGGTTGCAGTGAGCACTCCCCTATTTCATTGTTCAGAAGAGAACAGCTGCAATTGGGGGTGTAAGCAGAGGCATGTGACCACTGCAGCCAATCCGTGACTGCAGCAGTGATGACCGGTCCAGAAGAAGACGGAAAGTAAACAGACGACTAGTGAGCGCCAGCGCTGGGAAGGGGGTGAGGAGGATTGTGGATATAGATTTTTTTTTTTTTTATTAGGACCAGTAGCTTATTATTTAGTTTTTAGTTAAACTGGACAAGCCCTTAAGCCACTTAGTTGGCTCCTTAAAAGCTGGGGCATAACATTTTTTCAATCCACGTTTTGTAAACCTGTATAAAAACACTTTCTAAAAGCAAATCACCCAACGAGCTTTACATATTGTGCAACCCACATGCCCCCCAGCCGCCTTTGGGTCCCCAGGGGGTATTCCCTCTTGGAGTCGCCCCCGGTAGAACGGTTGGCACTTTCACACAGGGCACTTGGACACCAGGTTTCTTTCAGTCTGGCTTCCACCAGCTTTATTTCTTTAGCACGGCACACGTACAGAAAACAGGTAAACAAAACCCTGGCCGTCTGGCCACTCACTACACACGTAGCGTCCCTCTCTACATAGGGTCTGGACCTAGTGTCCAGTCAGACATAGTCCGTTTGTACCAGTCTCCACTGGTTTAGGCTTTCAGAGGTCAGCCACCTGCTGGCCTCAAGCCTCTGGGGTAAGAGCCTCTCCTCAGCTCTCCGTCGCTCCACTTCCAGGAAACGAACCACACCCCCTGTATACCTGAAGGCCCAAGCCTTTTATAGGAAAACCAAGCCCTATCCAAATCCTGGCCTGGCCCATGGGGAGTAGACGCCCACCCGACACATTGTCTACTCCCAATAAGAGCCGACCCAGGAACGGCTGGAAAGCCACACTAATACTACTCCATTGCCAACCACTTAGTGAGGCTGACAATACATGCGGCTGGCTCTTATCCCACCAAGGCCAGGTATCCTTGGTGGCATGTTGCATAGAGAACTCGGGTATAACTCCACCTAGTGGCAGAAATAGGTAACTACCTGTAGTTGCCCTGTCACAATATGTTAAATCAACATGCAATGCTGGATACTCTGCAGCTCTCAAATATATTACGTGGTATAACTGAAACACATGTATGAACCTGTTTAGGTCTAAAACTTACTCTTTTGCCCATAGTAACCTATGGGCAAAAATGTGAGTTTTAGACCTAAACAAGCTCATACATGTGGCCCAAAATCCATAGAAGATAAAGTTACAATTATTTCCATGAAATTATTTATGTATGTGAACTGCATAGTGGTATTAAAAACCAAATATACTAACATAGCAAATTCATTTTTCAAGTTAGTCCATGCAGCGTATATAGCCTGAATTATCTTACCTAAAATTGCTGGAAGGACTTTATCAATATGGCAGGAACTTAACATAATTATAAATAAACTGTAAGGGTATGTTCACACACCTTTTTTAAATACGTTTTTAAATCCGAAAAACGGATTGAAAAACGCAGCATTAAACGGGTCCAAACAGGTACCCAAAGTGTGCTGCGTGTTTGGATATGCTTTCTGTGCAGCAGGATCGCACCCTATAGTATTAAATAAGGTGTCTGCTGCATAAAAAGGATCAAGCATTGACACGCCAATTCTTTAAATCAGATTCTATTAAACGCATCAGAAAAACGTATGTAAAACATGTGAGTTTTGCATTGAAATCAATGTAAATCACACTGAGCATTGTTAGATACGTGTTTGGGTCCGTTTTTGGATCCAAAAAATGTACCCAAACACGTATCTAGAAAACACAGTTTGAACATCCTCTAACAAATAATTTTTTTTAGTGACAAAAATAAATTGTGAGATATTTGCAACAATTGCATTTTTTACTATCACTTTTGTAGGTATGAAAATGAATGCTGAGGTAAATTTGATGTGACCTCTGTGGATATAGTGCGTTGATGAATATATATCCACCAAAAAACAATCATTCATGAATATGACATAGATCTATCCAATAACGGACAGTAGTAAGACGTAAAGCCTGTTTGGTTTTTCATTACTGTCCATAGTAATCTATTTAAACATAGTGAATACAAGCATGCCATTAAAAAGTCAGTAAGAGAGATGATTATGAATGAGCAGTAGATGGAAAGATCATTTCCAATGTTTAATAGATGTTGAAATCTATAATACATGTGCA
This sequence comes from Phyllomedusa bahiana, assembly GCA_025379985.1. NCBI lineage: Eukaryota > Metazoa > Chordata > Amphibia > Anura > Hylidae > Phyllomedusa > Phyllomedusa bahiana. The sequence goes on from JAODAL010000703.1 coordinate 67,931, forward strand.
CTGTCTATATCTAAGACTTTTCCCAACCAAATGGATCTAGGAGTGCGCAGGAGTTGTGAAATGCACGTCATTTGCAGTCCTCATCCATTCTCAAGGACAGGAAAGAAATTAAGTCAATGAGTTTACCCAGAAGGTATTGATTAAGGCATCAGTATGTATTACTTACTATAGATTTGTTTCATGTTTTATATTACATATAATAAAACTGATTATATCTTACATTAAAATAAACAGCATAGTTTGATTTATTTACCATACTTTTATTTTACAGCTATTCAGGCCAGGAAATAATAATCTTTAAATGGCTTGTGTCATAAAGACAGACCCTGTCCATACCTTCTATATAGGGCTCACGTACCTCCATGAAAAACAAGAGAGAGCACCACTATAGCTACTGATAGTGTTCTGGCAAAATTAAAGTGTGCTTCCAATTACAAAACAACTTTCATAAAGCAACAGTAGAAGCAAAAATAAGAAACTTTGCAATATATCTTATTGGAGAAAAATGCTTCTTCCATTTATCAGATTCCTGTTTTCTTATCTGTGCACTCATAAATCACGAGAGAATCTGTCTGACAGAGGAGGTTCCTGCTTCACTGAGAATTCAGTTTACAGTGGTCCCTTAAAGGGGTTTTGCCACGATGTAATGTTGATGTGGGATCCTACAAAATTGGTATTTAATCCCTTTTCTAAATATATGTGATTTAAAAAATTGCAGCCTGAGAGAGCTACAGGCTGCCTTACCTGCCCTTAGTTATCTTAAAAGCTTGCATTAGATACGACCAGGCAGAGTGACAGGAGCTGAACTGGCCGGGCTTGCGAGAGTACGTTTCTTATCTGATGAAGGAGCTTTCAAGGGGCGGTGGAGAAATATGTTGTCTTTTGTATACAGAATCCACTAGTTGTAGTGTGATTATCTGAGTAGATCCCTGCTTTATCAGATGATAGAGAACATGAAGAAGCTTTCAAGCTGCTGTGGAGAAAAGGTGTTGTCTTTTGTATACAGAATCCACTAGTTGTAGTGTGATTATTTGAGTGAACATTGCACACGATCCCTTATGCATGGCTCTGTGCTCTGACCGTCTCTCTCTCTCAGCTGGTGCTTTGTTTACTTTTGCTTCTTAGCAGATAAAGCACTTTTTGGCAAATCCCCTTTAAGTTACAATAGCCTCAGGATACAATACTTTTAACATACAGTGGTCTTTCCTGTGACTCTTATCTTGAGACCACACTCACTGTACAATGTCACAGATCTGCCGCATGTGACTGATAGAACCAACCAATTATCTTGAACATTTTACATGTAAGGGTATGTTCACACGGCGTAATTGTGGGGCACGTTTCGGCGCGTATTTGCACATCAATACGTCTGAAATGTGCCCCGCAATTACCGTAATTCATAACTGTCATAGAGAGAGCTATGAATTACATCTGTCACTCCCGGCGTACAGTAACCACGTATTGTACGCCAGTAGAGAGAGGGGACGTGACTTCTTCCGGGTGCTTACGCACTGTGAATAATGGAAGTGAATGAGGCAGTCCCCCTCCACCCCCACATTTTATAAGTACGCACTGGCCACCATGTACTCCTAGAATACCCGGCGTATTGCGGCCCATACAATACACGCCGCAATACGCTATGTGAACATACCCTAAAACATCTCCTACCCTCAATTTATTCCAGCTTCCATCAGCTCTTTTGACTGTTATATGTATTAGTTATCCGCTTCAATTTCTTCAGTCTTCATGTTGCTTTATATGGAGGTCACATCTTGGGGCTTTAGAACCATTTACCAGTTATTGTTTCAAATACGATGGCTGCCCCAGAACCAATTAGTATTGTATATTGAGTGACCACTGTACAGCTGCCTATAGACATCTATGGAGAGTGATGGGGCAGAAAGTAAACGTGAAAGCAGAAGACTCACACACACATTAGCAACATCATTGAGGACATTAGACAGCAGTAAGTAGCAGTGAAGCTGTGATTGAGGTAAGATAAAACACGGACTATATAGCTAGCACCATCTGGTGTCTCTCTGCCTCTCCTCCTTTCTCCATAGACCTCTATGGTAAGCTGCAACTTGATCTCTTACTTAAGCAGGACCCTCCCTCCTTTAGCAGGACAGAAATCATTAGTTACTTATAAGTGAACGGATAAGAATGCATTGGGTGTGGGAGAGAAAGGGAAGATGATAAAAGAGGAAGGATGCAATTTTTTTCTGTGTGATATATTAGTGTCTTATTTTTGCATGTACTGTTGGTTTATGGAAAATTGTGTTGTAATTGGAGGTACACAGTAAGCCAGCTATAGAAGACTACATTGCTTAATCGTATGGCTGCCACGTAGTACTATATTTCCCCTGCAATTGATGCTGCAGGTGAAAATACCTGGCTGACAGCAATTTCCCATCTGCAAAATCAGTTGTTTTCTAAGGCTTCCTGAAGCTAAACCCCTGATGATCAGCAGATCTCGACAATGGCATCTCTCTGATATTAGCAGTTTTAGCTTATTTGTTCATTGGATGAATTATTATATTTTTAATACGCCATTTGTGCAGTAGTGATGCAACCCGCTTATTGAATAGAGCGTTCTATCCCTACTATGTTATTCTTCTGTATGTTGCATTAATGTTATTAATACAGTTTACAACCTAGACCCAGCTAGCACAGAGAGTTTGCCTGAATCAAGGGCACTCAAAGCCCATGAGCACTACATTGTGTTATTGGGCATCTTCCATTTTCTTGGCAGGAGACAAAGAGAATAGTTAAAAATCAGCCTGGTGACACTGCTATGCTGTGCAGAATCATATTTGTACTGTACCTTACAGCACCTGAATTGATAGTTTCATTATGTTACAGTGGCCATGATAGTGGAGAACCTTTAGATGGTATGTTCTTTGGAGCAGTTGCCGCCTTTAATATTGTTATGGTCAGGTTTTGTACCATATAGAACACGTAATATCTGATAACTATTTTAGTACCCTCCGGGTCGCGGGCGCATCCATACCCGCGGGCGTCCCCGCCTCTTAGGGCGCGTGCGCGGCAGCACTGTTGGATTTAAAGGGCCAGCGCACCGGTAAATTCCAATGCCGGTCGCAGCCCCTATTTAAAGCCTGCCCCTTCCTGTGCCCAGCGCCGGATCTTTAGTGACATTAGCCTACTGAGAAAGCATTCCTGAAGGCTTGGTCTAATTACCGTGTACCGTACCATTTGTCTCCGTCCCTCAGCCACGAATCTTGCCGCCTGCCCTGACCTCCCTGCTTGTCCTCGACCACGAACCTTGCCACCTGTCCTGACCTTCCTGCCTGTCCCCGACTACGAGCATGCCTTACGATTTTGTACCTCGCTACACCTCGGCTGTCTCCGCAAGCAAGTCACGTCAGTGGAAGCGACCTGGAAGACTCCCGCCGCAGCAAGTCCATCCCGCTACTTTGGTGCAAACCGGGACCTACTTAGATTCCGCTCCCTGGCGTGGCTAACACCATCGCTTGCGGTGGTCCAGAGGATCCACTACCTCCAACCGTGACAATCTAATTCTAAATTAATGTGTCATTAGGGTGTTGAATATGATCCAGCTACCATAAGCCAAAGAGAACTTCCAAAGACTCTCCTGCTATATTGTGGTATAACAGAAGTATGCAGGTGAGACACAGTCAGGGCAAATGAGTTATGTTATCTTTTGATTGACAGAGCTTTTCATCCTCTGTCTAAAAAGGTATTGAAGGTAGGCAAAAAGTCTGGACTGTTGGCAGATTAAAAATCTTGTTGTATTGCTGGCAGTCTTTAATGGTATGTCCACACGGCAGAGGTTTTCAACGAGATTTACAGACGGTTTTCAGTTTTGAAAGGTGACTGTAAACCGGCTGTCAACCTTTTACATGGACCTTAATGGACAATCCGTGCAGTGGTCCCCACTGCTGATTTTCCGTTGGACAGTTTTTTTGCCTCCAAGTGGTCCGAAGAACATTGAACATGTTCATTCTTCCGCCCGGTTTTCGGGCAGAACATGAACATGTCGGTGCGAGGTGGAGGCTTGAATTCGCAAACCGCGGATAACAGCCGCCCCCTCTTCTTGACGAAAACAGACCAAATACCGGCCGGCATATTTCCCGACCGGTATTTGGTCTATGCCGTGTAACCAGCCCCTTACAGTCTTCTGCCTGTACTGTTCTCATCATGGACATGGGGAAACCAGGCTATAATTCATGACAAGGGATACATTTCTGAATGTGTAACTTGCATTTACAGAAGGTGGCAGGACATTTATTTAGTGCTATCAATCCAGTGAATTGTCATGTGTTAAACTATGCATTTATTCTTTGTGTACACAGACAATATTTGACTAATAAACTCAACAAGAATCATCAACTAGAAATTACACCCACTCACATTTGTAGACATCACAAATCTCCAGAAGCTGATATAATGTTGTGAGCAAACAAATCGGAATTTTTATTTTTGAGAGGAAAACAATTCATGAAACATATTTATATTTAGAACAACAATCTGCTGTAAGGATCAGAGTAAACATTAGTGATAGCTTCATCACGACCCTTACTGAAATGTAATTTTTCAGTGTATCACAGGTGTTAACTGCTGTTGTAAACATTAGAAGCACCTGCTTAGGTAGCACCTATCTTTATCTCTCTGTCTGTAGAGCAGTGCATTGTACAGGGTGGGCCATTTATAGGGAAACACCTAAATAAAATGGGAATGGTTGGTGATACCAACTTCCTGTTTGTGGCACATTAGTATATGGGAGGGGTAAAACTTTTCAAGATGGGTGTTGACCATGGCGGCCATTTTGAAGTCGACAATTTTGGCTCCAGCTTAATTTTTTCCAATGGAAATAGGGTCATGTCAATTCACAAGAAAAACAATGGTGTGCTTGGTTTTAACGTAACTTTATTCTTTCATGAGTTATTTACAAGTTTCTTACCACTTATAAAATGTGTTTAAAGTGTTGCCCATTGTTTTGGTTTGTCAATGCAACCCTCTTTTCCCACTCTCGACACACTGATAACAACACTGCAGAAGAAATGCTAGCACAGGCTTCCAGTATCCGTTGTTTCAGATGCTGCACATCTCATATCTTCACAGCATAGACAATTGCCTTCAGATGACCCCAAAGATAAAAGTCTGAGGGGGTCAGATCGGGAGACCCTGGTGGCCATTCAACTGGCCCATGAAACCAATCCACTTTCCAGGAAACTGTTCATGTAGGAATGCTCGTACCTGACACCCATTATGTGGTGGTGCACCATCTTGCTGGAAAAACTCAGGGAACGTGCCATCTTCAGTACATGAAGAGGGCAACACATCATGTAGCAATTTCACATATCCAGTGGCATTGAGGTTTCTATTGATGAAGAATGGCCCCACTATCTTTGTACCCCATATACCACACCATACCATCAATTTTTGTGTCCCAACAGTCTTGGAGGGATCTATCCACTGTAGGTTAGTATGAGACCAATAGCGGTGGTTTTGTTTGTTAACTTCACCATTCACAAAAAAGTTTGCCTCATCACTGAACATAATGTTCTGTGTAAACTGAGGGTCCCGTTCCAATTTTTGTTTTTGCCCTTTCTGCAAATTCAGTGCGCTGATCTGGGTCATCCTCGTTGAGATGCTGCAGCAGCTGGATTTTGTAAGGTGCCATTTGTGAGTAGCTAATAGCTGCCGGAGGGATGTTCAACTGATGATACCACTCTCCAGTGCCTGCGGCGAGTGCTACGCTGTGGGCTCTTGCTGAACGAAGCTAGGACAGCCACTGATGTTTCTTCATTTGTGAGAGTTTTCTTGCGTACACATTTTGGCAAATCTAACACTAAACCTGTTTCACAAAATTTGACAAGCAGTTTGCTAACTGTAGCATGGGAGATGGGTGGTTTCGTAGGGTGTCTTGCATTGAAATCTGCTGCAATGACCCAGGTACTGCGTTCATCTGACGTCACACACAATTTCTATCCGCTCCTCATGTGTTAAGCTCTGCAACAAGCACACCATTGTTTTTCTTGTGAAATTCTCAATAAGTTTGATGTGTTACATGACCCTCTTCCCATTGGAAAAAATAAAGTTGGATCCAAAATGGCCGATTTCAAAATGGCCGCCATGGTCAACACCAATCTTGACAAGTTTTCCCCCTCCCATATACTAATGTGCCACAAACAGGACGTTGATATCACCAACCATTCACATTTTATTTAGGTGTATTCATATAAATGGCCCACCCTGTAGAATCCCCATGATGCAATAGTAGCAAAGACACAGAAAAAGAATCAGCTGTCAAATTTGTATTAGGTACAGCTTTCAGAGGACAGACATTCCTTTTAAAGAGGAGGAATGGGTGTCAGATAGGAAACCTATTTTTCTCTTCAGATATCATATCTAGTTTCCTGTCAACATATAAAAATATGGTTTCTCAACCTATTTTCACTCGACAAATAATAATAAGTGCCCAGCTTTAGTACATTTATGTCGTTACTAGTAGTTAGTGTTACAACGGGATTTGGATAAGTTATGCACATGGGAAGGGAAACCCCCATTTCATGATTACTTATTTACTCTCGGTAAAAATGACATGGAGCGGGACTTGGAAATCTTAGTTGACAGTAAACTTAACTGTAGCATCCAGTGTCAGGCAGATGCTTCCCAAGGCAAACAGGATCTTGAAGTGTGTTAAAAGGGGTATAGATGCACACAAAGAGATCATTGGTCTTTAATTCTACAATTGCCTAGTCCAACTACACATGTCGTGTACGACTTTTGGTGCCAGTGCATAAGAAAAACATTGTAGAGCTGGAGCAAGTTCAAAGGCAGGTAACAAAAATAATAAAAGGAACGGATGGGCTACAATACCCATAAAGACTAGCAAGATTAGGGTTATTTAGTTTAGAGAAAAGACGGCTTTGGGGTGACCTAATAAATATGTGTAATATAAAGATCTCTCCCATGGTCTATTTATACCAAGCACTATATTAAGAACAAGGGGGCATCCTCTACGTCTAGAGGAAAGAAAGTTTCTACATAAACATAGAAAGGGATTCTTTACTGTAAGAGCAGTGAGACTGTGGAACTATCTGCCAGAGGACCTTGTCATGGTGACTTTATTAAAAGAGTTCACATAGGGCCTGAATGCATTTTAAAAGTGTAACAATATAACAAGTTATAATGATTCTAGGATTCTAGAGAAAGGTCATTGATCCAGGGAATTATTCTGATTGCCAGATTGGAGTTGGGGAGTAATTGTTTTCTAAATTGAGGACAATTGGCTTCTACATCATGTGAGTTTTTGCTTTTCTCTTGTTAAACACTATTGGAAAATTGGCTGAACTGGATGGACGTCTGTCTTTTTTCGGCCTTACACACTATATAACAATGCGTTGCACATTGCTCACATGATGGATTTTTCCATTGAATCAACCATTGTGGAATCCATGGCAGGAATCTGAGGCAACCCTTTGGATCTCTGCTGCAAATTTGCAGTTTATATGCTGCAGAATTAACCACAGTCTTGGTCTCAGTTTAGCCCCAACTAAGATCCAGTAAGGAATGGTGGGAGATTTTAGCTCTAATGTTTGCAGAATCATGAATGAAACTATGTGTGGATGTTGTTGCAAATAGTCTAACAAGCCATCCCAGTGCGGTTCCTATTTAAGGGAAAATACGAGTACACACAAGTGAACACTGAGATGCAGAAACACTGTGGCAAGTTCCTCTTTATTAAACAGTAAGACAAAGTTATATAGTAAAACAGACAGGAAAGAGATACAGCTCCTAATAACCTATCAATTTCAAACAAACAATCTGGCCTTAAACATGAGCATGATCAATTCTTCCTATCTCATCATAAGGCTCAGGTTTGACTTGTGATCAGTACATATCAATATTCTATTGGTTATTCCATAGAAGACAACTTATCCGGACAAGCTCAATATGCTAAAATACATTTGGAAACCTAGGACTGAAAGAGGAAATAAGGAGTGAGTTGAATATAGATAGATAGATAGATGCAGTATCTCACAAAAGTGAGTGCACCCCAGACATTTTTGTAAATATTGTATTTTATTTTGTCATGGGACATCAGTGAAGATATGACACTTTGATAGAATGTAAAGTAGTCATTGTACAGCTGATATAACACTGTAAATTTGGTGTGCCCTCAAGATAACTCAACACACACCTATCAATGCCTAAACCACTGGCAATGTGAGTCCACACCTAAGTGAAAGTGGACACATTGGGACCCAAGGGTCAATATGTTGTGTGGCCACCATTATTTTCCAGCACTGCCTTAACTCTCTTGAGCATTGACTTCACTAGAGCTTCACAGGTTGCCACTGGAATCATCTTCCACTCCTCTGTGATGACATCAGGGAGCTGGTGGATGTTAGAGACCTTGTGCCCCAAAGATGCTTAGTAGGGTTTAGGTCTGGAGATATGTTTGGCCTTATTTTCATGAGCAAGACAGTGGTCGTCTTGGAGCTGTGTTTGGGGTTGTTACCATGTTGGAATACTGCCCTGCAGCCCACTTTCTGAAAGGAGAGAATCATTTTCTGCTTCAGTATGTCACAGTACATGTTGGTATTCTTGGTTTCCTCATTGAACTGTATTCCCCCACAGCCGGCAGCACTCATACAGCCCCAAACCATGGCACTCCCAACCCAAGCTTGATTGTAAGCAAGACACACTTGTCTTTGTACTCCTCACATGTTTGCTGACACACAGGCTACCTGAACCAAATAAGCTTATCTTGGTCTTATCAGACCACAGGAAATGGTTCAAATAATCCATGTCCTTAGTCTGCTTGTCTACAGCAAACTGTTTGCAGACTTTCTTGTGCCTTCTGGGATGAAAGCCATGCAGACCAATTTGATGAAGTGTGCAGTTTGTGCTCTGAGCACTGGTAGGCTGCCCTTCCCCGCTCTCCCTTGCCCCTTTAACTTCTGCAGCAATGCTGGCAGCAATCATATGTTTGTTTTGAAAAGACAATGAGGCCTGTCCTGAGAGGACTAGTTTTAGTAAAACATTGTTTTCTCTTGGTGCTGCAGGTCAGTTTCAGGGTGCTGGCAATCTTCTTATAGCGTAGGCCATCTTTCTGTAGAGCAACAATTTTTTTTTTCAGATCCTCAGTTACTTTCCATGAGGTGCCATGTTGACCTTCCAGTGACCAGTATGAGATAGTGTGAGAGCAATAACACCAAATTAACACGCCTGCTTCCCAGTCACAGCTGAGTGTAACACAAACAAGGCAACAAACACGGCAGGGAGAAAGTTAAAGTCCCGGCACTGCCCACCTCTGACAATTGTTTATGGATCAGCGTTGCCTTTGAGTGTATCCAGATACATTGTCCCTCCACAGGAGAAGTGTCTAAAGTGCCAAAATAAATCAAGATTTTATGCATGGAAGTGGTGAGTGCCGTGATTTCTTTCTTCTATGTACACAAACAAGTCACATGACACCATGGAGGAAAAATGACAAATGGAGTACAATTTGTCCATTTTCACTTAGGGGTGTATTCACTTTTGTTGCAAGCGGTGTAGACATTGATGGCTGTGTGTTGAGTTATTTTGAGGGCACACCAAATTTACAATATTATATAAGCTGTACACTGACTACATTACATTGTATCAAAGTGTCATATCTTCAGTGATGTCCCATGAAAAGATATAATACAACATTTACAAAAATGTTAATGGCAGTACTCACTTTTGTGTGGCCACCTCACCGGTCTCTGTAGAACTGGGAAAAGTAAGGGCAGAGGGTTAGGAAACCCTGGTTATTTTGATAAGTGCAGTCTTGGAGATTGAAGCTATGTCTAACAGATAATCTGCCATTAATGGCTGAAATGAGAATGCCCTTTTAACCATCTGAAGTCAGTATTTTTTTATCCTGTGTATTTGTTGCCACACTAAACAAATCAGTAGGCAGTAGAAGCTGCATCTGCTTTCTCTTCTTACATCTTTATACCTTGTTGCTCCATTATCTCAGTATAGTTCAAATAACGTTTATTAACCCCATAACTGTTACTGGGAATGAGGGTATTTCTCTGACCTTGATACTCTCTCTCATAGTGAATAGTGAACTTGACACTATTGTTCATTCCATCTCCTTGCTCTGTTTTTACAGGGGTTACGCTTAGTATCCTATACATCTGGGCAGTATTTTATTTTTCTGCCTCTCTCAATGATAAAGTTAATATAAATTAAAGGGGTTTTGCCACGAAGTAAAATTGATGTGGGAAGTTTGAAAATTAAATAATAAACATTTTCACCATTCATCATTATTAAAAAATTCTGCACTGTTTTTGTTTTAGCTGCTCCTTTAGTGATCCATTGTTTACAGCTCATCTCCAGGGGATACGACCAGGGCTGAGGCTTCTCAGTCCAGGTCGCACATGCTCAGACATCACCTCTCCTCTCAGGCAGCTACTGAGTGTTGATACCCCAGGTGCTGTCATTCTACTCCTGTCCTCTGTGCTCCTTAGTAATTAGTCAAGCAGTGTAATTATATCACAAAAGAAACCTCAATCAGGTCTGTGCATTGATAAAGAGAAATAAAATCCACAGGTTTGGTTCCTGCAGGGATTTGAACTGAGGATCCTTGTGCCTGGAAGCAAAAGTTTTACCTCTGAGCTACAATGTAGCTACTTACAGTTCTACACATAAACAGACCTTTCTTTGACTGGAGAGAGGAAAGGCATGGTGATGTCATCCTGCTGAGTCACATGATATGCAATTCAAACAAATCACACACGCCCCCTTCTGAGCACACAGAGCTGAAGAGCTGGATGCAGGAGGTATGAAATTAGATTGTGGCAAAACCCCTTTAAACACTAAAATGTATTCAAAAATGGCACTTTAAAAACTAGAACCTATTCTTGGAAAACAAGTAGAACTCAAATAGCCACGCAAAAAAATGTGGAGTGGATAACAAAAAAAATTCTAAAAAAACAAATTAAAAAAATCTAAAATTTTGAAAGGGTTAATTGAATCAGGTGAAGCTGCTCTTAAATGACTATTTATTGTGAAATAGTTGGGATGGAATACCTTTCTGAATATTATTAAAAAAAAGAAAAAAAATGATAGGTGAAGCTTACATGTGGACTAATGCAAGGAATCTTCAAAGCTGACTTCATTCGTTGCTTCCCCTACAGAGTATCACTCATACAAATCCAAATGGTTTTATGTGGCCATAAGATGGTTGAGAACAGGCTTTATGCAGCTTAATTGGGTCACCAGAGGGAGCTTGCTTCTGAAGGAGGCTTCTCTATATTCTAGACATGCTTCCTTTTACCCAGTGCATCCATGCTGACAGATTAACAGGAAAAGAATTTACAGGACTGACTGTAAAATAAAAAGGAAACTTTGAAGGCATGTTTAAATAAATCATAAAGTCTGTAAGCAAAATGAAAGTCAGCCTATGCATCCTTTGTACAAATTCATGTCTAAAAGGGCTCTCCTTTTCAAAGAAACCTTGCCTTTTCTCTCCTTTGGGGACTGACCAAGGAACTACTGGTGGAAAAAGATAATATATTCTAGGTCTCTAAATATAACAGTAGCTATTCATTATGAGTTTATGAACATGGAATGAAAACTTCTCAGTTCTTCATTTCCTCAAAGCTATAAAAGAAAAAAAATCAGTCCTTTAGCATCCAAAAGTAATTGCAGTTGCAAGTTCAATCAGTTTTAAGGTTTGTTTGATTATTTTTCAAGCATCCTTTGGTATTTATCATCTGATTATATTTGAGTTTCTAGTTGAAAACTGCCTGCAACAATTTCTTTTTTTGTTTTTTATTAAATGCTTTAAAGAAAATGCATAAGTAGACATTGGACGAACCAATAAATACATCAGTAGACTATAAAAACATCTTATGAACCATATTTCTCTCATCCAGCAGAAAAAAAAACTAAATAAATAAGAATAAGGCACTACTGTTATATTACTTAAAGAGAACCTGTCACATAGTTTATGCCCCCCTGCTGAGGACAGCACAAGCTAGTGACAGAGATGCTGTTTCCAGTGCTGTGTCCCTTATTCTACAAGAAGCTGTAGTTTGAGTATTTACTACTCAAATCTGCAGTTTTCAGCCAGAAAAGAGTGAGTCAGTTTTTTTCAAACCCCACCCACCTGAGGCTAGCCCCGCCCACCTCACAACTGATAAACCTATTACTTTGAATAGGTAGAAACATGGGAATAACTGTCAGATGGCGGGGCAAGCCCTTGGTGGGTGGGGCTAACACCTGCTCATGAATAAGATTTGAGCATTAAATGCTCTAAAACTACAGCATCTTACAGAATAAGGTGCACAGTGCTGGAAACAGCAGGTCCGACACTAGCTTGTGCTGCTCTCAGCAAGGGGGGCATAATCTATGTGACTGGTTCCCTTTAAGCATAAAGTATTCTAGAAGTCATGGATTTTTGTTGTGGGTTTGTGTTGGTAAATGAATATATTTAGGGCTGCAAAAATCGGATGTGTAAAGTGAGGAGTACTGGAACTAATGAAATGTTCAGCTACATACCATCTTAAACAATGGTTTGTAAATAAATAACACTTGGATTCCAGGATGACTTATGGAATTACAATCATCTTTTTAAATTTAAATCATTAGGTAACTTCTGTGTTTACCTCTGTTGAGAAATGTTGCACAGAAATAACAAGCAGGCCCAGACTGGCAATCTGCAGAGGGGGCATTTTCCTGGTGGGCTGTGCTGTCTGCTAGCAGGGGCTTTTCTGCCTATAATTTAATCACTTTACTTCCTGCTCAGGGACTGCTCTCATCATTCTTCTGTGAGGCTCTGCCCCCACTTACATACAAGACCCCTTTTAGCAGAGAAGCACAGAGACCTGCACTAGGCTGTCATTTAAAGAGAACCTGTCACATATATTATGCCCCTCTTGCTGAGGGCAGCATCAGCTAGTGACAGACATGATGTTTCCAACGTTGTGTCCCTTATTCTGGAGTTTTAGAGTATTTAATGCTCAAATCTGCAGTTTTCAGCCAGAAAAGTCATGAAGGGTCTGTTTTTTTCATACCCGCCCACCGGAGTCAAGCCCCGCCCAACATACAGCTTAACCAATTACTTTGAATAGGTAGAAACGTAAATAACTGCCAGGTGGGCGGGGCTAGCGCTTCGTGGGCGGGGCTAACACCTCTTCATGAATAAGATTTGAGCATTAAATGCTCTAAAACTACAGCATCTTACAGAATAAGGGACACAGTGCTGGAAACAGCAGGTCTGACACTAGCTTGTGCTGCCCTCAGAAAGGGGGGCATAAACTATGTGACAGGTTCTCTTTAATACATGAACAGAGAAGTCATTATGTGAGTACATCAGAGTCCAGCAGCTGCTCCTCTCCTGCTTGATAGCAGTGTGACATGAATTAATCCTGTCACACTACAGAAACTCTGCCTGCCAGCTCCTATCCAGGAGGAAGATGGGGACACTTGTAGGAGCTGCCTCTTTGCTGCCCTTAGTACATTTATGCTGTTGTTCTCCCCACACCCCAACATGTACTCTCGTGTTTGTGTTCTCCTCCCCCACAACCTGTTCTCCCCCTCGATGTGCTTCTATTTTGTGTACTCCCCTGTACTTCCCCGTCCTGTGCTCTGTTCCCCCAGACATGTACTTCCTTCTACCTAAACATGTTCTCCCCCTCTATGTGCTCCAATTTCATTTGCCCCCTCACCCCTTTTTCTGTGCTCCAATCCCCCTATTTTACATTTCCAGTTCCTTGGCTTCTGTCTCCTGCTACTCTGCTAATTTATATAGCCATTTAAAGCAGATATTTTCCTAGACTCCTCTAGTTTCATCTCCTCCTACTCCACACAAATAAAATAAAAATTAAATTTAAAAAAAATTAAAACAAAAAAGAATATTAAAGGTGAAGTAGAAAAGAAACATAATGCCACCCATATACTCAGTTAAAGGCAGTCATGCAGCCATGGTCACATGCTGAAAGATTTGTTATGGCATAGTCTCTCTGACTTCCATGAACTTTTAAAGGGGATGTCCACCTCCACCTATTTAACATACAGTATGGTATTGAGGCTGGGGTAAAATAAAATAAGAAAAACAAACATAATTCTAAACTCATGTTCATTACAGAAATGCATCTCCTGGTCTTTAGGAGGTCTTAACAGCCGCTTGAACGTAGGGCAGTGTGATGTGTCCGCTGCAGCCAATTACAGCTTGCCACAATGATGTTCTGTTCAGCCAGGGCCCAGATTTTTATGGTATATCCTGTAGATATGTGGTAGATGTATGACAGTTGCAGGCAGAGATTGAATGGAGAGCTGGCCAGGCATGTTCACAGCTATTTGTACCCTATGTTTTCTATATATATATATATATATTTTTTTTTTAACTTTAAACCTATGTGAGCATCAGTGAATATGAGTTAGAGTGGTAGCAAATGAGTTGAATTTTGAAGGCAAAGGATCTGTGATCAGCTTTTGGTTGGCTTAGCAATAAAATATATTAAACATGCCTTTTAATATAGGAAAAAATGGTTAATTTCATGGGAAACATAGACTTTTTATATGAAATATAAATCTATTATTTAATAAAATGACATTTTTAGACTATGTGAAGTAGTTTAGGCACAATGCAATAAATCCAAATAGAATTGTGAAATTTATTGTCTTGTATTTCTCAGGATGTATTAGCTTATATCTGTTAAAAGATTTTCTGTGGACTAGCCAAATGATTTATGTCTCCATGACATGCTGCACCAGGATACTAGGATACTTGTATGACAAGATGACTGTTCTATATTTCATATAGCCTTTAATGATATGAGCTGTGATAGCACTTCTGTGGTGAGATTTCAGGAAATTTGCTATTTAAGTCAATGGCACTTTTCTTTGGCTCATGCTGCGCTCAGCACTTTTGTCAGCATAATAAGCAAGGCCGTCAGTGTTTTTCAGTGGGGTATACTATTTTATGGGTAATTTGTGTAAGTCTGTTTTCTGTAGGAAACTTTTCTATCTCTATTTTTAATTAAGGATAATGGAAAAAAAAGTACACCATGGGCAACATGTGTGAATCCTGGCACTGACAGGCCAGTTCTAAATAGCTTTAAGAGAGGGGAGAATGCGGTAGAATGTATGAACCTGTTCTTCTGCAGTTCATACATACAGGTGCAGTCTAGTGCCAATACGACAAGCCTGGGTCAGGCAGATCACCATTACCCTGGTCTGGCTGTTCTAACTGTTCTGTGCCTAGATTTGGCGTCAAAGAATCATAAATTTGTCTATTTCTATGAATGTGGTGCGAAATGCCCCCAGAATGCCCCAAATCTTTGGCTCATTAAAAAGTGTATTTGGCGCATTACAAAGGGACTTATTGCGCTAAAGTTTGGGATGTGCCTGTTCATATATTCTTTTTGGCTTAAAGTACACCAAAACAACTGGTGCAGCCCCGTTCATACATGTCGCCCTATATGTTCATGCTATGTAAGATACATTTTCCAATAATATTTTGCTATAATAATTAGAGAAAATGTTATGTCATCAATCATTATATATAAGGCCTGCACAACTTGGCAGAGCATGGGAGGTGGGACCTCCCCCAAACCACCGGGGAATGCCACAAAACTGGATAGCACCACCAAATTTAGGGTTAGGATAGCACAGTCCTGGTCTGTCTTCAACCGCCTGATCCAAATGCGCAAAAAACTCAGCCAAATGAACGTTGCCTAGTATTAAGCTCCCAACCTACATCTTTGAGGGGAAAACAAGTGCCCCAATCCTCAATGCCCCGAAAAGACCAGGGAAAATGCTGCACAAAACAGGGATTCCTTCAAAAGGGATGAACAAGCCACCAAAAGTGTCCGAAGAACGTTGACCAATAAGTCCCATGTACCAGAGGAATTAAATACCTGTTACCAAATTCCAAAGTTGGAGTGAAAAAGGAGTACTATACACATTGGTTGTCGGTATCAACTCCTGGAATACCTTAGAAGCGACCTTATTATCTTACTTACGTATGTGGTGGTCTGTGGACCAAATGTTGTGTTGCAAACGCCGCACTACCAAATGTCGCAGCACACTCAAGCACTGGAAAGGAAGCAGACGTTAGTTTGTTTATGCTGTATAATGCACCACATTCAAATAACTGTCTAGAAATACTTTGCAAACCATCAAATCCGCCTGCAGTTCTCGAGTGATCTGGATCCAATGACCAGAAATCAGGCACCCTTCGAAGAAAGGGGCAAATGACAAGAGAAAACCCTTCACATGGGTATAACCCTGCAGGCAAAAAACAACAATCCCAACAGCGATTGCATCTGCTACAGTGTCACAAAGTATAACTATGTTTTGAACTTTTGTCTTTCCGGATCCATATCTCACTATCAACTACAGCTTTGAACGTGAGACTACCATTACTTTATAGACAATTGTCTTGGCTATCTCATACATAAATTTGACTTGCAACTATTTAGCATATGCTTAGTTATGCAGTTTCTTGTCATGTAACTGCATTGTTACTGTTTTGCTCCTGGCAGTGGAACAATCTTTTTCTTTTTGTATGCCATGAATTACAACCTGTTCTCACATTCCCTTATAGCTCAGTATGTTATTTTGTTGATTTCAATGAAGAAGATTTACCAAGAATGGAGAAACAGCATCATCCAGCTCATTGATAGCGGTCTCTCAACCAAGAAAGTTGGCAAACTGCATCATGTGAGGCCATGACAGTTGGAAGAATATAAAAGTGAAGTCCGTCTATCCATCCATTCAAAAGCCAAAAGGTGGATGTCCAGGCAACAAGTTGGCTCTTCACAAGGTCTATCAGTTCTAGCATGACAAGCAGTGGAGGTGACTTATTTGCTTCATAGTAGCGAGATGTTATCGAGACTAAAATATCTCCCAGTTTCGTTTGTGCAGTGTCCAAATTATAAATTTGTATGTACATACATCATCGAAAGAACAAGAGACATTTCCAAAATATCAGCACATCCTTTCTCCTTTATTAAAAGTTTGGCAAGAGTTTTTATAAGCTTTCAGTAGTAGGAGTATCGTTATGTAAGACAGATAGTATATCTTTATTTTACAATACAATATAATCATCATTTTAGCAATACCTTTTCATTATTATTCATTTATTACAACAATCCCCTCATTAATAATCATTATTAATAATCTTTTATTGGTCAGCTCATTAGTACTAAAAACACACCTCTAATAATTCTTAAGCTCTGGTTAGTATGCGTTAGTATGCATGATATAGTCCTTTTGAGATATCTAAAGGTCAGTGGTTCTGCTGTGCATGACATAATAGCACAGCTTATGGTTTTATCTCTTACCTACTTCTTCTAAAAATCTAACACTCGGCATTAGGATATATCCTGCACAAGCTCATAACAAAGTAAAAATGTTGATACTTCCAAGGAGACAATGTGAATTTCTACAACAACAGTCAAGGGCACAGAAGAAATAGATACAGAACAAAATACTGTTTATTAGAGAAAAACTGCAAACCCTTATAGAACTATAGAATTTATGACAGAATTAATATCCATATCACAGACGTGCATTACACAAGTCTGGAAGTCAACTTCAATATCATCATAAGATGCATCAGCTCGAGTTTGCAAAAAGGTATGAAAAATGGACAATAGAAGATTGGAAATGGGTGATTTAGAGTAATGAGATGAAAGTCAATAGACTCGGCTCCAGTGGGTGCAAGTGGGTCTGGAACAATCAAGGGAAAATGGGGCTAATGGATCAAGAAATTGAAGGAACTGTCAAGATCGGTCGAGGAAGCCTGATGACATGATGTTGATTCACAGCAAAAGGCATTGGATACTTGACCAGGATTGATAGTGATCTCGATGCTGAGCTATGTGTGATTATCCTACAAGATGAGTTACTTCATACACTCGAGTACTATGGGTATGAAAAGGACGACATAGTGTTCCATCAGGACAATGACCCAAAACATATATCGATATTGGGGAAGAAATGGTTCAATGACAATGAAGTAGAGTTGCTGGATTGCCCCCCACATTCTCCAGATTTCAACCAAATTGAACACTTGTGAGTAGAAGTGGTGGAGGTAGACTGCGAGCACTAGAGCATGCCTGTTTACCCTACTGCCATAACGCTCTAGTGCTCCCAGTCTACCTCCACCGCTTCTTGTGCCTCACTATGCCCTCCCTAGCTGTATACATGGTGGTGAATACATTGTCCTGCCTACATACATTACATATTCTGCTCAGTGTGACCGCATATGATTAAGATTGCTACGGCATTAGAAATTTCATAAACAACTATCAGGTCACCAATTTCTTACAAGATCTCCATACAAGAGACGCAAATTTTTCCTCTGAAAAAGTTATTGACTTGTATTTATATTTACACAATACACTACCACTGTAAATATATGTACGTTTCATACCTCCTATTGAGTGCCGTGGATTTAATTTCTTCTATTTACTGGATTGCAATATCCCTTCCTCTGGCACCAACCATATACTGTGTGCTGTACATTTATTATATTATGGCATATATTTTTGCATCAAGTTTAAATACATAATGTTACAGTTACCCCATAATGGTATAAAGACCTGTATACATGATATTCATAGTGACATCATTGAACATTGCATGAATTTCTACATAAAATTGAATTACCCAAGGCAAACATTCTTCAGATTTACTGTGAGTTTCTGGATTTTCCGCTGGCAGCTGTAAACTGACAGGGTCAACCCAGAAATAGTAACTGGATGTAACGGGTAATTTAAAACATTTAGGTAAATGCTTCACTCAATATATTTCAAATATGGTTAGTTAGCATCTTAGATCTTGGATCTTAGATCTTGGCTATGTCTCTTGTGAGTGCTGTTACTAGAAAACAAACAAATGTAAACAAATAGAAATTTGTGTAATTTTTTTGTAAGAGGTCATAGAGGAAAATGTGGAGAGTATACACATTAAAGAGAACCTGTCACATAGATTATGCCCCCCTTGCTGAGGACAGAACAAGGTAATGTCAGACCTGCTGTTTCCAGCGCTGTGTCCCTTATTCTGGAAGATGCTGTAGTTTCAGAGTATTTAGTGCTCAAACCTGCAGTTTTCAGCCAGAAAAGAGGCAGAGTCATTTTAAACCCCGCCCACCTGAGGCTGGCCCCGCCCACCTCAAATGATAACACTTTGAATAGGTAGAAACATGAATAACTGCCAGTGGGCGTGGCTAGCTGACAGTTATTCACATTTCTACCTATTCAAAGTAATTGGTTTATCAGTTGAGGTGGGTGGGTGCCAGCCTCAGGTGGGCGGGGTTTTAAATGACTCTTTGACACTCTTCTGGCTGAAAACTGCAGGTTTGATCACTAAATACTCGAAAACTCCAGCATCTTCAAGAATAAGGGACACAGCGCTGGAAACAGTATGTCTGACACTACCTTGTTCTGTCCTCAGCAAGACGGGCAAAAACTGTGTGACAGGTTCGCTTTAAAGACATGATGGATGGAAAGCTTGAAACTGTGTAAATATGAGTATTTTAGAAATATTATGTACTCTACCATTGTTTGTCAAATGTTTGTTGTTGGGTCACATATTCATGATGACATGACTCTTCCATATACTACACATATAAAGCTTAGGGCTACATGTATGAACCTGTTTAGGTCTAAGGCAATGTTCACACGGCTTATTTGTGGGGCATAATTACGCCCCGCAATTACGCCGTGTGGACGGGGGCGGGAGTGAGGGGCCGGCACCTCGCCGGCCCATAGACTATCATTATTAGCGGCGCGTATACACCACTAGTAAATGACATGTCACTTATCTCCCCCCGCGGCGGATTCGCCGAGCAGGGAGAGGAGACGTAATCCATAGTTCTCTATGAGAACTGTGGATTACCGTAATGACTGGGACGTATTCCAGCCATAATTCGCGTAGTACGGACTGACGAACTGAAATACGTCCCATTTTAAGCCGTGTGAACATAGCCTAAAACTCACTTTTTTTGCCCATAGGTTACTGTGGGCAAAAGAGTGAGTTTTAGACCTAAAAAGTTTCATAAATGTGGCCCTTAGTGTCCACATGTCTCTTCTTGATAATACACGTATAAAGTTTAGTATTCAGTTATTAGGGGGGTTGGCTACTTCAGTGTAACATATTGTAGACAGGATTTAACCTATCAACCCCCTCCTGTAACATGAATTACATTTATGTCTTGAGCAGTTGATGGATCTCAGTTATTTTTTAATAGTGTGGTAACAGAGACAGTTTCCTAGTAGAGTGCCAGGGGAGCTTAACATGTTGGTTTTTTTATAATTATTTTACACTATGATGTCTGCCAGAGAATTCACAATATTTTGTGCAGATTTCCCTGCAGACTCTAGCAGAATTCTGTAGCATAAGAATATATCCTTAAATCTGCATGCAATTTCATGACTTAGGTCAAATTCACAAAGGGTTGTAGTTGTTCATTGCAGAGAAACTATGCGAATAATCGAGACAGAGTAAAATAATAAATGTTTGGCTGTTGGCAGCCATCTCTAGGGGGAGCTTAGGCGCGTACTGATTATACTTTGAACTATATCATAAAACAGTATGCTGTAACCTACTAAACTCTCTCTTTATGTGTCTGCAGTTTTTATTATTATTTAACATAATGTCTCTTCAGGCTATGTGAAGCTTTTTATTAGAAAGAAAAGACCTTATGAAGGTATTAAAAGAAATTAATTAGCACAGTACTTTACACCTTAGAATGACATAAAATGTAAAGGTGGGCATTCACTTCAAGCAAAACCTTTGAAAAGGGAAGATACAGATATGACTCATCATATCTTTATCTAAGATGTTGATGTGGTAATTTTCAATACAGACAGATAAATACTGTAGAATGCATTACAAATATTAAACTTTAATAAAAGTAAAACATAATATTCTGAAATTAGTTGATTTTAGTATCAAGTAGGGCTGTAGAGTCGGAATCGTGGAGTCGGAGTCGGTGCCTATTTTGCAGGAGTCGGAGTCGTCATAAAAGTGACTGACTCCCAAAATATATAATAAGTTGGTTCAGTTATTTCGATGCAAAGAGCAAGAGGAATTGGGTGCGGCCAGTGCTACTGCTCCCATATCTTCAGCCTTATCACATGAGGAGTGTAATTGATGACATGGAGCAGGCAAAGCACTGCCCCAGGGAAAGTGATTCTGCTCCCATGGCAAAAAGATGTCAGCAAAATTTTTCACCTGTTTTCAAAGAAGTAGAAGAGTTTAACTATTCATCAAAACTGCCTGTGGCTGAGGCAATTCCTTTATACCCTGACATTGTTAGAGATGTTACCCCTGTGGTCACCACTTTGCCACCAACCCAAGTTAGTGTAGAGAAGCCGTTCTCTAGCCTGGAAATAATGATATCAGATGTGAGGTCATGTATGCAGGATCTGATAGAGGAAATACTATTTCTCAGAACAAATTCAGAGACTTCACAAATGTTCCTGCAGTGTTTTGCATATTTACAATTTTTTGTGTCCTAAAGTCATATCCAATAAATATATTTTACACTGACAAACAAAATGGTAACAATGGTATGGACTTGTGGCTTTCAGGCTCCGTATCTCACCATCCACTACAGCTTTGTACATGAGGCTACTGTAATTTTATATACAGTCATCTTACCTATCTTATACAAAAATTTGACTTGCAGGTATTTAGCATCTGCTTAGTTACAGTTTTGCTCCTAAAAATCAAAGTGTTAATTTTTATTATTTTGTTAGTATTTGGCAAATCCACCTTTGGTTTTCAATACTGCCTGAATCCTTCTGGGCTCTTGACCAAAATCTGATCCCAGGTCTCTTCTACACATTCCCAATGTTTGTGCAGACTTGACTTGGATACAAATACAGCTTTTTCTTCAACTCTACCGACAAGTGTTCAAAAGATCAAAACATTGTTACCCTTTTGCTTGTAAGTGTCTGTTCTACCTAAATAGCTTGATTAATGTATCATAAGGTGATAAACAGCCTGATGTTACCATTCTACTACAGTAAAGTTATCACTTAAACATGTGCCATGTATGAGGGAGTCGGAGGTTTGGGAAATTGAGGAGTCGGAGTCGGGGCTTCGGCTTGCCGACTCCACAGCCCTGGTATCAAGCATTCTATTTAGGTCAGTAAGTAGGACTAAAAATCTATTAAGGTGTTACAAGAAGCACACATTTTTTTCAGTATTTAAAGAGGTTGTCAAGGATTAAAAAAACATGGCCGCATTCTTCTAAAAACAGTATAATCTCTGTCTGCAGTTTGGTATTGTTAATCAACCCCATTAACTTCATTAGGCCTAAACTGCAATACCAGACACAAACTATGGACAAGTGTGGCATTGTTTCTGGAGCCATGTTTTTTTTTAGTTCCGAACAACTGTTTTAGGTCAACACAGTTTTTAATGGATATGTGATAAAACATGATTTGAGATAGTTTGATACAAAATGATAGAAATTATTTATTTTGAAAAAGCTTACTCTATAGTAAAATGTTAATTATACTTAGTTGCTGGAGCTCTTTCTTACACTTAAAGGGGTTTTCTCACCACAGGCTTTCCCGGACATGAGCTGTTTCTCTCTGTCTTACAGCTTCAAATCCAGGGGCGGGTCTCTCCTCCCAGGAGGCGGGTCTTCCCTCATTGAAGACCGGTGACATCATCGCACGCCCTCCCTGATCCCTCTTTAGTCGTCATCATCATCAGTCTGTGTGAGCAGTGGGAGAGAGAGGCTGTCACAGCTCTGCAGACCTCCTGCAATGGTCAGTTCTCATGCCTGGAGAGCTGTCACCTCCCTCCACTAGCTCCTTGTAACCAGAACACCAGCATTGGTGGAAACAATTATACATACAGCCTGAAATGATTAAATAAATGTGAGAAATGCAGACTGTATAAGGCTGTGTCATATGGGGGGAGAGTGAATCTAGCAGCTAGAGACTCAGTAATTGCTCAGATGCTTCACATAAAGCTGCCACTGGGAGAGGAGTATAGAGAGGTCAGGTAGACTTTATTCCATAGACACAGGAAGCACCTAGCACAGAAAGCTGGGGAAGCCAATTTCAGTTTCATTTTTACACAGCTCAAGAGGGGAGTGCAGGCAGCCAATCACAGCACAGGTGGCATGTCCCGACCAGGGCTTAAAGGAGTTGTCTCATTACGAGCTTTCAGCCTGTCAGTGTCCCTGGTAAGTTGAACTGAGGGGCGTGCTTCTTGGTCTGTCTGTTCTGCTCCCTCTCCCCCCTCCCATCAGCACACAGGCAGCTACGTAACTTCTATACAGGGGGGGGGAGGGGGTTTGCTCTCAGAGTTCACCCTGTGTGTGCCTGCCTAGGTCTGTTGCAGGAGAGGGCTGATCTATGAGTGTGAAGTGGTGTGCTAATAGAGCAGAGGGGATGCATGTGTTCCTATATCCCCTGCTTAGCTTACAAGTCTCCACATCTCCAGCAACAACAAGGGCAGTGTTACTATACTCAGGATGTGTCCCTAATACAGGAGAACATAAAGTATTCACATGCCTGATTTGTATAGTATTAGTATAGTCACAGTTCCAAAGACATATCATGATTATAGTAACAGACAGGGTCACTGCTGTCACATCTATCTGTGTAGAGAGCAGGAGGAAGCAGGCACACACAGGGTTAATCCAGGACACAGACGCCAGAGTCCTCCTCCCCCTCCTTCCACTACAGAAGCATTCTGTGCGGGAGGGGCTCTCTGCTCCACCCTGTCTTCAAAGGTGATGAGTCATTCAGACCTGACAGCCAGTAAGATAAGGATCAACAGGTCGGCTACTATAGAGATTTGAGGAGCTGATGTAGTAATACTAACAGGGCTAACTCAAAATCAGTAGGACATTTGTAATGAACATATATTGCAAAGCTGCTTGTTTTTTAAAGATCTTTAAATTAAAACCCAATCATTGTAGCGAGACAACCCCTTTAACTAAATATTAGGCAGCCAATCACATCACAGGTGGCGTATCCTGCACATGGGGTCGTGTCCCGAGCAGGGCTAAACTAAATGTCAGGCAGCCAATCACAGCAAAGGGGGCATGGCCCGACCCTAGGCTTCAGATTTAGCTTTAGACACTTACAGATTAGCTAATAGCTGCTAAACTAAATGATTTAGGTAATACAAACTAATTGCAAGTGCTCATTTTTAGTGTCCCTATCATCACAGATATGAACTTTGTAGTGAGAAAACCCTTTTAAGTACTGCAGATTTGAGCTCTGGTTTCATTTACCAGATATTTCATAGTTATCATCATTTCACTTTTCTTGGCAACATGCCCTGTTTTCTGCCATGGTTATGGGTTAGCGCAGTACACTATATTAAAACTGCACTTTTAAATGGAGCATCATTTTCCAAGCAGCACATGCAACAGCTTTGGATAGACTGCAGGGTGATCACAATGTTCTTTACAAGAAATGTAGATTTTCACAGCAGACAAGACTGATTAGCTTTAATTTCACCTAAATTTGACTAAGCTTTGTAAATGTAAATCCTATATAATCTCTAGAGAGACAAGTAAAAAAAACTTTCAGATGCTTCACCAAAGAAAAACATCAAGAGAGAAAACTGTGAAATGAGCCTCCTGATGGGAAGAGAGTTATGGCTGAAAACCTTTTATATTAAAGCCTGGGTTGATTATATTAGTAAAATAGGAAGACTTGAAATGAATACAACTTTTTGTCACAAGGATCTGTGGTTAATATTGGGAGATGAGCCAAACAATGCTTATGGCATACTATTTCAAAAATGGATTACAATTAGGACATTGGATCTCTCAAATATGCTAAGCCACTGAAAGCTTGTTAATTGTATTAAAGCTTTTCAATAATTTTAATTTTAACCGCCAGGTCAGATAGATGACATGCAGCAACAGTATCTGGATTCTGCCACCTACAAATGATTTACCTTGCGTGCAAAAGCTATATTGAGCAGGATTTCAATGCATATATCATAGTGGTTCAATGTTCATTTATAATCAAGCTTTAGCTTACTGGAAGTGTATTATATTACCTAAAAGCATTAATTCAAATGACCAGTGACATAAAATTGGTAGATAAAGCATTTTTAAATGAGTAATGGCCTAAAAGCCATATCGTAGTCTCACCTATGAACTGTTTTTTTTTTCCATTTTACCTTTAGTTTCATGTACATTAACAAGGTAATTAACATATTCTTGTAATCCTTAAGTGATATCAACCTGATTAAACTCAAGTCAACTGACAACCTTTGTTATGTCCTATTTTCTGTAGTGTTCCTTTAAATAAAAAATAACTTATTTCCATAATACAGACCCAAAACACTCATATCTATAAGCAAACAGACAAAAGTTTACTTTGTGGGGCAAAAACTTCCTCAAAGAACCCTAGAGAGTCATATTTCAAGGGTATGCCTTAGAAACACATGTAGGTATTCTTAATATAGTGACATTAAAGGGGTGTTCCTATTTAATTGATTAGCTTTAAACATGTAGACAAAGGTAAAGATTATTACTAAATACATTGCTGTTCTGATTTAGCTCCTCTTTAGAGTTAGGCACAGATCTAAACTCCTGCTTTTGTACACAAGCTTCCCTAGTTTACTGACCACCTCTCTCTATTCTTATAGGCTGCAGCAGTGGCCAGGTTGGTGATGTCACTCCCTGTTGTGTTTCTTATTTGAAAGACTGGAGCTTGCTTACATTACTTACTGACAACCTTCAACCCTTTAGTGTTTTGTAGACTTGTGCACTGCTGTTTACAAGCCTCCTGTCTCATGTCACTCTAACAGGATCAGCTAGGAATAACAGAGCTGAATGTCAATCACTTATCCTTACCTTACACTCACCCACTCCCTAAGGCCTCGTTCACACGGCTTATGTGTCCACGGATTGGCGCCTTACTCCGCGCCGGATTTCCGCTTCAATACGGCGCCAATCCGTCGGAGTAATTACGGTAATCCACTGCTCTCATAGAGAACAGTGGATTCCGTTACTCCTCCCCGCTCGGCGAATCCGCCGGGCGGGGAGAAAGTGACATGCACATTATTTACGGTGCGTACGCGCCGTAGATAATGACAGCCTGTGGGGCCGGGGAGCGGCGCCCCGCCACGCTCCGGCCCCGCCCCTGTCCCGCCCCTTATTCACGCCGGATTTGCGAGCGCAATCCGGCTCACAAATCCGCCGTGAATAAGCCGTGTGAACACGGCCTAACTAGGAAGTTTGAGTCTGAGGCTGACTTTGATTTGTAAAACAGCATGGTGAGACAACCCCTTTAATTATATCAAAAGTGCTCAGGAAATACTGAAAATATAATTTGTGTGGGTAGCTGGGGCAGGAGTTAAGAAACAATGAGGAACATTTATTAATAGTGTCTAATAGTTAGACTATTTATACTTAGACTGTCTGAAAGATTTGGGGCACGTTAAGACACATTTGTCTAACTTTACACCATCTATGAGGTTTAGTTTGTGTTTATAATTGCGCAAAATTTTTGTACATCCTTTGGCACACAGCACTACAAGTTAAGCCATGCCCTTTGACTCCAAGACACATTTCCTGTCTGTGCATTACTAATGATGTCTAGATAGAGGTTAGACAATATACATCTAGCATGCTGATAAGCTTTATTCTGCTTTCCGATGGGAGTAGAGTCCATTAAGAATTCAAGCTGATTAATTCTAGTGTAGAAAACTGTTAATTTACATCAGTAAATTTACACAATATTTATGCTAATAAATAATAATACTATTCAAACCGGTTGTGAGAATATTGACCTGGGATATTTTAAAATATAGCAAAAACAAATACAAATACAAAAATTTGTGTTTTATGATTTCCTTGTGGAATAAAAGCATTTCATTGATGGTTAGTAGATAGTTTTAATTATTTGGATAAAATTAGGAGTCCGTTGGGTATGTGAAATCAATACAGAAAGGCCAAGTTCATACAAGGTTACATTTTCTGCAAAATATTTCCACTGGAAAAAAAGGAAACAGGAAAACTGCAAGATAGATCCACACAGAAGTGCACACATTTTGGCGCAGATTTGGTGTGGATTAGTCAATTTTGTTACTAAAACTGTAAAAATAAAAAATAAATAGTTATTGGTTTTGAAATTCATACTTGTGGATTTTGCTGCAAATCTGCAGGTAATTAGCAGCAAAGGCTGCAACATCACATTGCTTGTAGATTTTATATTTCTTAATGAAGTCAGAGACAAAAATTGGCAAATTCAGACACACTCTGTAACAGAATCGACACAATACGAATTTTAAAATCTGCACCGTAGTTCAAAATTCCATGCAGCAAACAAATTTAGACGCTAAGCGAATAGCATCTTTTAAACTGTGTTTGGTGTAATCTACATTCACATCATCTTCCAAGCTGCACCATTTTAACAGGCGACCACAATTTAAATATTTACGTCTTAGCTGCCTATGTCCCTTAGGGTATGTTCACACAACGTAATTGCGGGACATACTTCGGGGCATAATTGTGCTGCAATACACCTGAAGTACAGCCCGCAAGTATGGTAAAATCATAGCACTCATTGAGTGCTTTGATAACCCCGCGTATTCCCCAAAGCGTACGGCGCACCAGGAGAAAGAAGTTATCGCGGGAAAAACTAATGTTAATGGCGACTGGGCTGGAGTGCTTTAGACATATGCTCTGGCGCACAGTACACGCTGCCTTATGCCAGGCAAATGCCGTGTAAATTCACCCTTATAGCTAAAGCTGAAAAATATTTGGTCATTTTTATTGGCAGATTGTACTCTGTTCTTAAAGAAATTGGGATTGTACCAAAAATGCTAAACAGTTTTAAAAATCAAAAAATTCATAAAATAAAAACTATAATGAGATAAAAGAAATTCTAACACTATTCGCCCCACAAAGCATCATTCTCTGCAACATAAATGTATCTGATGTCGACACTACGGGCGACATGTATGAATGGGGCTGCGCCAGATGGCGTCTTTTCGACCCGATATCAGGCGCAACCCCGTTCATACATTTTTAAATCTCCCGCACACCACTCTCGGGCGCATTACATAGCGCCTGTGGCGCTTTGTAATGTGCCCGATCTCGGTAGGCAGGATGCACTAGAACCGTAGGAAGCTACATATTTATAGCTTCACTACGGCATTTCTAGGCGCATTACAGCTGGAACAGATATACCACTTTGAAAGTGGAATACCTGATCCAGATATGTCGCTCTAGAGCTAGAATGCACCTGATTTATGACCCGCTGTAGAGCAGGTTCATAAATGAGGCGCATTCTATGCCAGTATAATGCGCATGAAAATTGGCGTGTTAATGACAAATTTCATGCATGTCACCCTGTGGACCATATAAAAATGTTCCCATATTTCAGAATATATGTTTTGTCAATTTTACATGAATTTATAGCTTCTTACATTTTTGTCTCCCCAGTCCTGCCCTTATCTACTCTTTTGCTTGCCATACATGGTTGTACTCATTATCAAGTCCCACATGCCACCTACTGGCAGAAGGGCAGCACAAAGTAAACAAAATCATTTTTCTTTTATTTCTGGAGCATTATAGCCATGATGTAAATAGGCCAAAATACACATATTTGATATTATCATTCACGGGAGATCGCTTGGATTGTTTTGTGGCATAATTGTGTCTTGTTTCAAGAAAATTATCATCTTTCCAACCTTTCCCTAAATAAAACTTAAAAATAAAAATATACAAATTCTGTATTGACACCATATTAAAGCTCAGATTGAGGAGCAAACAGTATTGTCAAAATTTTAACAGGACAAAATTGTTCTACATACTTAGATACAATAGGGACCTAACTTAACCCCTTAACGATCACCCGCTGATTTTCAAGGACGGGTGGTGCAGGTCATGGTGAAGAGTGGTGAAGGATTTTGTGGCTTCCAGCTCCGTAACTGCACTAGGAACAGAGCTGTAGCTCACAGCTCTGTTCCTAGAGCAGTTTATGTCAACATTGTGGAGTGGAGGAAACCTCCAATCCCCAATGATTAACCCTTTGATAATCAAAGGGAATTCCCCTGCTCCATCTGGTCATCTGGACTCCTTGTGATCTGATGGAGTTTGGAGAATGTCTGTACAGTCAGTCCTGGGGGCCTTGAGTAGCCCCAGGACTGTCTGTATAGCAAGCCTGAGGTCAGGGCACACTGGCCTAACTGCAGCCTCTGTCATACTGACACAGAGTCTAATATATTAGCATACAGTAGTGTAGTCTTGTCATCCTACAATCATGCGGGCTTGGTGTATTTTTTGACAGGATCCATTACCAGACATCGGGACTTGTTCCTATCCTGAGGGACGTAAGCACCTCTTTTCACTTTTCATATATGCATGGCTCTAATTCCCTGATGAACTCATATTCTTCATGGGGGAAACGTGTTGGAATTTGGGTATATTATGACCTATTTCAGTGTTTGATAACCTATGCCTTTTTCTGCTGCAAGGTTATTCCTATTGGGTAGGTACATTTTTTAGTGATTGGTATACATTCAAAGTGCATCTTCCAGTGATATATATTTTTTGTAAACTTTTGATTATTACGTTTGTTGATTTCTATAGTATTTCAGCGATTGTAAAGGGGTCACCGTAGGGTAGGTTCCTGTTTGGGGTCGCCCTTTTTGGGGCGGTTGCTTCATTTGTCATGTGTTAGGTATAGCGATTCTTAGGGTGCAATAGGGACTGTGTAGGTTCCGGTTTTTATATGTATTAATAAAAGTTATATTTTATTTTTCTATATTCGCCTGAAGGTACTCATATACAGTCATATGAAGTTTGGGCATCCCTATTAATCTTAATCATTTTTAGTTCTAAATATTTGGGTGTTTGCAACAGCCATTTCAATTTGATATATCTAATAACTGATGGACACAGTAATATTTCCGGATTGAAATGAGGTTTATTGTACTAACACAAAATGTGCAATATGCATTAAACCAAAATTTGACCGGTGCAAAAGTATGGGCACCCCAACAGAAAAGTGACATTAATATTTAGTATATCCTCCTTTTGCAAAAATAACAGCCTCTAGACGCTTCCTGTAGCTTCTAATCAGTTCCTGGATCCTGGATGAAGGTATTTTTGACCATTCCTCTTTACAAAACAATTCAAGTTCACTTAAGGTTTGATGGTCGCCGAGCATGGACAGCCCGCTTCAAAGTATCCCACAGATGTTCAATGATATTCAGGTCTGGGGACTGGGATGGCCATTCCAGAACATTGTAATTGTTCCTCTGCATGAATGCCTGAGTAGATTTGGAGCTGTGTTTGGGATCATTGTCTTGCTGAAATATCCATCCCCGGCGTAACTTCAAATTCATCACTGATTCTTGTACATTATTCTGAAGAATCTGCTGATACTGAGTTGAATCCATGCGACCCTCAACTTTAACAAGATTCCCGATGCCGGCATTGGCCACACAGCCCCAAAGCATGATGGAACCTCCACCAAATTTTACAGTGGGTAGCAAGTGTTTTTCTTGGAATGCTGTGTTTTTGGGACGCCATGCATAACGGCTTTTTGTATGACCAAACAACTCAATCTTTGTTTCATCAGTCCACAGGACCTTCTTCCAAAATGAAGCTGGCTTGTCCAAATGTGCTTTTGCATACCTCAGGCGACTCTGTTTGTGGCGTGCTTTCAGAAACGGCTTCTTTCGCATCACTCTCCCATACAGCTTCTCCTTGTGCAAAGTGTGCTGTATTGTTGACCGATGCACAGTGACACCATCTGCAGCAAGATGATGCTGCAGCTCTTTGGAGGTGGTCTGTGGATTGTCCTTGACTGCTCTCACCATTCTTCTTCTCTGTCATTCTGATATTTTTCTTGGCCTGCCACTTCTGGGCTTAACAAGAACTGTCCCTGTGGTCTTCCATTTCCTTACTATGTTCCTCACAATGGAAACTGACAGGTTAAATCGCTGAGACAACTTTTTGTATCCTTCCCCCGAACAACTATGTTGAACAATCTTTGTTTTCAGATCATTTGAGAGTTGTTTTGAGGAGCCCATGATGCCACTCTCCACAGGAGATTCAAATAGGAGAACAACTTGCAATTGGCCACCTTAAATACCTTTTCTCATCATTGGATACACCTGGCTATGAAGTTCAAAGCTCAGTGAGGTTACAAAACCAATGTTGTGCTTCAGAAAGTCAGTAAAAAGTAGTTAGGAGTATTCAAATCAATAAAATGATACGGGTACCCAAATTTTTGCAGCAGTCAAAATTTGGTTTAATGCATATTGCACATTTTGTGTTAGTACAATAAACCTCATTTCAATCCGGAAATATTACTGTGTCCATCAGTTATTAGATATATCAAATTGAAATGGCTGTTGCAAGCACCCAAATATTTAGAACTAAAAATGATTAAGATTAATAGGGGTGCCCAAACTTTTTCATATGACTGTATTCTCTGTAGTTCTGTGTGGTTAAATTGGTTGCTACCGGGTCATTCTATCTACGGGTGGTTCTCCTACCCGTTTATATCAATAGAAGTTTGTTGTCATACAGTAGTATGCTAATACATTACTGAGTGTAAAAAAAGTGTTTAATGGAAGTAAAAGAAAAAGTTAAAAAAACATTAAATATGTAGAAAAATATAAACATTTATTTTTATTTATTAAAAAAATTATTGTGCATAAATAAATAAATAAATAAATAAAATAAAAACCCTACACATATTAGGCATCTATATAACCGTAAAAAAAACTGTATTTAGTGTGAAATGTGAATGGTGTAAAAAAACAAATGCAGAAAAGCACTTTTTTATGTTCATGCTGTGAAAAAAAATGTAATGAAATGAAAAGTTCTGATTGTTGAAACACAGGGAGGCAAAAACTAAAATATTAAGCTGGTCATTAAGGTCTTCTCAGACCTGGCGCTTGAGGGGCTTTAGAGTTGGAAAAAAATAATCCCAAAATACTTTTTCAGCCCCAGTAATCAGCAACGTGATGCTATAAGCTAAATTTAAATTCTAGTCTCAGAGTGAAAAATCTCTTTTCTGGTGGGGAAACATTTGGCATTTGTGAAATGGTAATTGCCGAATATTAAAGGGGTTTTGTCTCTCAGCAAAGTATGGTAAGCATTTGACATAATAAATATAGTTAATACAGTGCACATAGGACTAATATTCAACTAGCATTTCTTAATGTAAACTTAGTCATAACTTATAGAAGTCAGATGATTTGCTGTTTCTGCTCTGAGCACTTGAATAGTGAGATAAATCCTTCACTTGTTATGTTCTCGTCTTATTATTTATGTTTTTATGTTGTATGGGCAATATGAGAATATATCCTTAGACTTTATGACTATTCATTGCAAAACTCATAGACGGTTTTCATCAATTTAATGCATATAAATAACATACTTAATGTTCAATGTGTTAATAAATTTGACATAGGATTTTAAAGGGAGCAGATTGGCATCTATTGGGACAGGTTTTTATAGTCACTTTGCTTCTATGCAAATTTATTCATTACCTAGTAATACACATTAAGCTCTTTGTGATTAAGGGAATTACTATAAAGAGCATGTTTTTTTATGGAAAATGTCCATATGCCTGGGGCATTATAGACCACACTTAAGAACCTGAACATTAATTCATAGTAGCTGGAACATAATAACCAATATATTAAAGTATTCCCATCTCAGACATATTTGGTATCCAGAACGGTTCCACCTCTGGGACCCAAATCAGTCTCGAGAAAATGGGTCCTATTACAACTACCCACACCTATCGAACATTATGATGTGTCCTGTAGACATGTTATAAATGTCTCAGATGCGAATATCGCTTTAAGGTATGTACGTATAACTACAAATTCTTGGAGATGCCGGCTTATTTAATAGCTTTAGTAGCTTAGTTACTAGTTTTGAAGGTCAGTTACAGGGAAATTACATTTTCTGAAGTTGCCCCTAGACCTTGGGTACAAACTATCATAAAACAGCTGTTACTGGGCTTTAGGGAAATTCAGGGCGATTTATGAGATTTCTGCATGATCTGAAAATAACATTGTGTGTACTGAACTTTATTGGTCATATTTTGGTTGTGGTTTATAATCTTGCCAGAACATTGGCATGCTGACGTGTTCTGTGGTCCACTGCAGGACCATATGAATTTTTCATGAGTGCAGTTAATTTAATGTATAGAAAGCCTTCCTGAGGTAATAGTAGTAGTAGTCATATAATTCCCGTCTTGTTGGGTAGTTTAGTTGTATTGAATTGCTGTTGGGGTACTTTAAAGAAATGAGGTTTTTAATGTTTTCTTTACATCGGTATCACAGCAATATTTTCCTTTAGGTTACATATAGGTAAAGCTCATGGAGGACTCTCAGTGTACAAGAAAAAATAAAAAAAATCACTGAAGCCAATCAACATTTGTAGCTGCTTAATAAAATTCCCATGCTCTCAGCGCACATTTATTCCCCGCTATATCCATCAATCTCTTTGACGTTTTCTCATGTTGTCATTTAATGATTGATTGCACACCTGAGAAGTCTATGAAATCCAGCAGGAGAAGATGAAGGGGATCAGTCACATATAGGAACTGCTAATATTATTGATTCTCTCCAGCTTTATTTTTGAAGAAAGTGTCTGAACTAGATGGTGTCAGAATAGAGAAACTGCCGTCCTATTGACAAACAATAATGGATAGATTGTCTTAGAATCTAATCAAGCAACTATATTCATAGATTGAGATAGTCCATAAAATTCCACTATAAACCAAGGTTGTTATTATATATTAACATTAAACTCTCCACATAAGCTGTGGTACGTGCTGCTGGTGTGTAACATGATATACCCTGTTCCCCCGAAAATAAGACCTAGTGCATTTTAAGTTATGCAATTCAGAGTTTGGCTGCTTATGCTGATGTTTGTGATGAAATCACTACAGTATATTAATACATGTTGATGTTTTGTTCAACAATAAATGTGAATTATTGTTCATAGAAAAAAAAAACATCCCCTAAAAATAAGTCTTCGCTCGCCTTTAGGAGCAAAACTTAATATAAGACACTGTCTTATTTTCGGTGAAACGATATCTATATGATTATTTTGTCCTGCCCTCACACCTTCCACATAAACACAAAGTTCAGATTGATTGAAGGGGGTGAATTCAATGTTAGGGGATACAGATGTTGGTCCTTCACCTATGAATATGTATATGAAGCTTTGTTTTTACTCTGGCAGACTAAAGTTATCCAGATATTACATGGACATTTTTTATTTCAATGGCCTATGGGTCTCTAGAGCGAATAAGATGATCGAGGTTATCCTACAGATGCTCAGTTGGGTTCAAGTCTAATGAATCAGAGGTGCAGGGTAGTACTTTGAAGCAGTGGCAGACTGTGGTGCTTGGGGCCCATCAGTGGAGCTGATTCTTGAGGTCTATCTGGGGTGGTAATACTTGAGGCACATGACAATTGCACTCTGTATCTTGCTTTTTGGCTCTTTTTCTCTGCTGTTCTCCCAGAATGGGGCCACGCGTGGTTTCCCCATCTCTGTTGAGGGCCATTCCGTACCTGCTTGGACATCTTGGTCATGCTCTCCCAACCAATGTTGGGCATGTCTAGCTGTGTGACATGTTGCATTGTCTTGGGTGTAGGGATGAATTCATATCCAAATTTGTAGGCAACTTTCTCTGGTATAATCAGCTCTTTGCCAATTGCGTGACAAGCCAGTGCTGCAATCTATAAAGTGGTTGTCTTTGCAAGTGTCTATAATTCTAAATGGTAAAAAAAGAAAAAACAGTATAAATGTCATGCAGAGGTTGCCAAGGGACTGTGGTGACTCTGCTTTGTTATTTAATGAGGCAATGACAGGATAAGCACCAGTATATCAATGGGCAAGTAACATGTATTGCTACATGGATCCTGGGTATGAGGCCCTGTGGGCATTGTATTGGCTACCATTTGTAGCTGTGCCATTTGTAATGCCAGGATAACTCAGGAATGGCAGGAGACATCACACATAGGGATTACTCTGTTTTAAGTTGAAATGTATCTCTCTGCACTTTGCATCTCTACTGTAGTTCCAATGATAGTAATAATATTCAAGGTCCTGCAATGTGCAGTATTTAGATTTCTCAACATGAGCCATTATCTTTTTAGACAAATGCTTCACTCAGTGTAATAGCTATTACTAGTAGAGACTGTTGCTCTTTTCACATATTACATAATAAACCTTTATGTTTTATGGGAAATTGGATTATTCAATAAATAAAATGCAATAGCTTTTTTGTGGTGCGACAGTTCTATGTTAATGGGGCTGTCTACTTACTAATATTTTGCTTTATTCTGTATAAATAGGAAACCATACCATTCTCCAATATACATATGTTAAAAATGCTGCTTCTACACCTCTTTTTACCAATGTAGTAGACCCTTATCTAGAAAATAAATAGGATAGCCCGCATTCTGGTCTACATAAATGGCTGGCTTTCATGGAGTACTTGTATGGATTATAAACAGTCATGTGGCCCCCAGTATTCATGAAACAGTAGTTCATTGAAGAGCAGAACTTCTCCAGTATTACTACCTCCAGCAGCGTCTTATCATCTGACCACCACACAGGTCATGTGACCCCTCTGTATTCAGGAAACAGTAGTTCATTGAAGAGCAGAACTTCTCCAGTATTACTACCTCCAGCAGCGTCTTATCATCTGACCACCACACAGGTCATGTGACCCCCCTGTATTCAGGAAACAGTAGTTCATTGAAGAGCAGAACTTCTCCAGTATTACTACCTCCAGCAGTGTCTTATCATCTGACCACCACACAGGTCATGTGACCCCCTGTATTCAGGAAACAGTAGTTCATTGAAGAGCAGAACTTCTCCAGTATTACTACCTCCAGCAGCGTCTTATCATCTGACCACCACACAGGTCATGTGACCCCCTGTATTCAGGAAACAGTAGTTCATTGAAGAGCAGAACTTCTCCAGTATTACTACCTCCAGCAGTGTCTTATCATCTGACCACCACACAGGTCATGTGACCCCCATGTATTCAGGAACAGTAGTTCATTGAAGAGCAAACTTCTCCAGTATTACTACCCAGCAGTGTTTATTCTACCTACACAAGGTCATGTGACCCCCCTGTATTCAGAACAGTAGTCATGAGAGCAGAACTTCTCGTATTACTACCCAGCACGTCTTTTATCTGACACACAACAGGTCATGTGACCCTTAGTAGCAGGTAACAGTAGTTATACCCAATTCGTTCAGTTATTTTACACTGCAGCAGAGTCACATGACGTTGATGGTACATGAATGTTTAACCATAGAGTTACCATCAATGAGGTC
The DNA here is from genome assembly GCA_025379985.1 of Phyllomedusa bahiana. Lineage (NCBI taxonomy): Eukaryota > Metazoa > Chordata > Amphibia > Anura > Hylidae > Phyllomedusa > Phyllomedusa bahiana. Next base: position 104,244 of record JAODAL010000703.1, read on the forward strand.
CTGGTAGGTTGTCGCAGGTATTTAGAGCCATGATGACTGCAGTGCATCCCACAGCTGAAAGGTGCATGTGGTCGAATCCATGGAGGAAATACAACAATCGAAGTGGTCCCACAGACGTTCAAATGGGTTTAAGTCTAGAGAATTAGGGGGCCAGGGTAGTACTTGTAAGTCTTGGTCAAGCTCCTCCAACCAATGTCTGACATTTCTAGCTGTGTGGCACGTTACATTGTCTTGATGGAAGATATCGTCCTCCCCAGGGAAGATAATCAGTATATATGGGTATACATGATCTGCAAGGATGGATTCATACCCATATCGGTTGAGAGTCCTAGAGAGAATGGCACGAAAACATTACCCAGACCATAACGCGGCTACCACCAGCTTGTGTTCTTCCAGCAGCGGTAGCAGGGTGATTGTTCTCTGATGTTTTACGTCTGACGCAGCAATGCCCATCTGTCTGATTAGGCAGAAAATGTCACTCATAAGCAAACCAATCAGCAAACATCCGATTGCAATACTGTCATAACCATTGAAGTCGTTTATGCCAATGCAAAATCGTTAGCAGATGAGCAGTGTCCATCCGTCTCTTTCACCTCTCCACACTGAACTGTTGTTTTAAACACATGTGGTAGCAACTTGGTTCATTTTGTTGGTGAGCTGCTCCACAGTACCGTGTCAATCCTTATTTGCAGACCTTCAACCCTCAGATCACAAGTGGCACAGTTTCAGAAATGCTGCCAACATTGGCAGAGCCATAAATCATCTGTTTACTAAGCTCTGATAAATCGCCACTTTTGCCCATGATGTGGCATATTTTTGCAGACAACCTATTGCATACCTTATATACTCACCAAGCCATCTCACAACAATTGACTTCTATCATGAGCTACATGCTGCGAGCATTGAAAGTAGAGACTGTTTTTTAGTTTTTTTTTTGTGATGTTCACTTTACAGATTAAACATAACATAATAATTTTGTAGATTAGATCATTACTGATGCGTCAATATCTATTATCTATACCTTTTTTAAGTGGTTTTTTTTTTAGTCCCAATGCTTGATGCCTTTTTTATTATATTGTATATATCAGGCAGCCTATTAGACTCTACCTGTGGCAGTCAGAGGCCATTTTCGCATTGCATGGAGGCCCATGGATGACAGAAAAGGGTAGGTTTCTGTATTAACATAAATTGTTTCTTATCTTTTTCACAATTCACTTGAAGAAATATCTATATATCTAAAGTTAGACTTTTAATAATAGATCATTTCCTGATGGTGCATTCCTTTTTAACACAATTTAGAATACCTTCACCTTTAAAATACTCTCTAAAGAATATTACATACGTTAACTGCTTTAATATATATTTGCTATTACACTGTATACTGGAATTACTTTTGCAAGTGTATAATGAATCTACTGCAGGGCAATCATGAAGAATACTTATTACTCACAGCTTCAATTCATATATGCTGACTCTGCAACCTTGAAAGGGGATCTAGACTACATATTGCCCTGAACTAATATTTCAGTTCTTAGCTGACAGGCAAGGATAGGCATCTTAATAAATATTAAAAGGCATATTAATATATATTGAGGGAAAGAAAACTTTTTTCATATTACATTACTCTCACAAATTTTAATTACAAATTTTTAAAGGAGTATTCCAGCAAAAATAAGTTATCCAAGTGTATGTAAGAATATGGTTGCCTTCCTGCTTTTCCAGTATGTCTGGTTTCTACCAAAAACTGGATAGTTCTCCTCGTATTGTAACCCTTCTTTCCTAAATGTGCTGACAAATAGGTGCTATATGCAGCCATATGAACAATAATGAGTAGAGGTCTGATGAGCTGGGAATGAACAAGGCAAAATAGGGAAGCGGAAATCAGGACCAAAAGGTGCAGGAGCAAACCTTGCAAGATGGTGACTGAGCTCTTTCTGGTGTGTTGAGCTGAGGAGAACTACTCAGCCTCTGGAGACAAGAGAGATATATTGGAAAAGTAAGAAGGGAAGCAAAATTATAGCTTCCATTGTTGGCAATTATTTTTTCTTAGCTGGAACACCCCTTTAAAATACTAAGTAATTGTATACTTATACAATTTCCACATGACACCCAGCAGATGTGATGTTAGTGCTGGCCACTACATGTGGTCTCAGGGCAGATATAATTAAAAGCCTCTAGACAGATTGTTAGGGTCTATTCTGGTAGTCTTTTCAACCACTGCATTTACAAACATTTACCTTTGTGTTGTACTATGATTTAATGACCTAGATTATACTTAATAATCTTATTTGCAGTGATAAGTTGCCTGATTGTGCACAACGCTGTGATAACCCTACTAAATGCCCAATGTAACTGATAAAAACAAACTCTAAACAGCTAAAGATTCAAATTAGCATCTCTAAGTAGCTACCCTCCATGTCAGTGCCCAAAGCATCTAAGAGCTTTGTAATATAATTAAGGATATTTGCCAAACCAGAGTCTCCTCTAGATGGGAAAAAAATGCCTATCTGTAGACGGCTGTTTCACGTTTTTTGCCCCATGTCTGTTCCAAACAAGGTCAAGTTGACTAGAGAACAGTAAAAGGTTAATACGACCATTTCTCTATGCAAATGTACTGTATTTCTATATCAGCATTGTTCCTCAAAAAATAATAAAACATTCCTGTCCACTTGGCAGTAAACAGGTTAAAAATGGGTACAAACTTTAAGTATTTTCCCAAACCCATCACAAACTGTAGACTTTCTAGCAGTCCACACTTCCTTTATTATTCCTTTCATCTACCCGCGCAAAGCGGAACATCAAGCCGGGAAACATTTCTATTCTCCTCACGTCGTTCAGTCATGCTGATCTTCAAAGAGAGCTTTAAAATTTTACCTTCAGGCCATATTTATGCGAGCATGAATCAGAGCTGCGCCAAATGAAATAATCCTTTCCTCCCAGTTACTTGTCACCGTACTTTACTGGAGAGCGTTCATTCCAGTTTTTCAGAAAAGTTCATGTACTGTGGGAATTCTCATCAAACCATGATGGTTTGTCTGTTTTTGTGCAGAGGTGAATGGGATTGTGGGGCGGATGTCCTATATTTGTTTCACCTGAAATTCCATCCTTCATTGTTATATGAACAAAAATGATAGTGTTTCTCTGGGACAGTAGTTTAACAGTCTATTGCATAAAGGGAAACCTATACCTTCTTTCAAGCCAAGTCTGCTTTCTTCCTCACCATTAGTTTTTTGGATACAGATGTAAATTACTTGTATGACTAGGTTTCTTTGTGGTGCTTGTTAAAGGGGTCTTCTCATCGTGTGTGCATGGGTTTTTTTTTTTAACCATTGCCATTTGCAACACTGTTGGATAATTGTCTTAGAAGTTTTTGGGCCTATTTTTGGGTAAATGTCAGCAATTAAATACAGTCAACACTTTCTCTACGTGTCTCTTCTGAAATTGTTATCAAATCCTGTTCTTCTTAATTGTTAGTCAGCGCTCCAATCTAGAAACTTTTTAAGGTCTATCCAATGGAGTATAAAAAAAGGTACTCCAGTGGTGTATATATTTGAATACATGCACAAGTCTTATTTACATCAAAGGAATATTTGTGCAATGCAATTCTTCAATGGGTACAAGCATTTCAACATATAGAAATTGTCAGACTAGAAATAAGAATTGCAAGACTTATCGGCTATTATTAAACCTTCTTCTTTATTATACATCTGGAATGTGGAAAGTCAGGAGCTAGGATACAGAGGTGGTGGCTGTGTCGGCCTATGACATCGAGTGTAGCACCATCATCTGTATCGTTATCTCCAGCATCTGTAACTATTGGAGAATAGCAGATGAAAGATGATCCAGCACTCCTCATAAAATTATGGGGTACGCTGGATCATCTTTCATCTCTTTTACTGGTATCGTCATTGTGGATCCGTGCAACCAACACGTCGGTGAGCTGGAATCAGTGGCTTGTGGTTTGGACTATTGCAGAATAGCAATGCAAAACTATTTCTTTGATATAAATAAAGACTTCCGTCTGTATCTGAATCTACACCATTGGGGTGCAGTGCTTTTCTTTCCTGCATGGCTACAGATTGGTGATCCTTCCCTGCAGCACCCATTCTACATATTGGAATGTGAAACCATACAATGACTTTCTGGTAATACCCTATCATTGAGTCATATTTTTTTAGTGTGCAGGTGAAAAAAGCAAATACTATACATTGTGCTGCATATTGAGGAAGGAATGCTTGGACATTTCAGCTCTAAAGCCTATAAAACTGTGAATGCAGCAGTGGTCTATCATGTCGGACTAAGCTTTTTATGTAGATTCATTCTTTATATTCTTCATATAAACTGCATGAGTATACAATGATATAGAGTGCAGTTGTACTGCATGCTAGCCGGTGTGATATATTTTTCAGGTTAAATTGGGTAGTTCCTCAATACTAAAAACTGAAGTTTTCAGCCATAAAGTAAGCATTCCTCCATGATAGTTGAGAAAGTTGAAGTATGATGGTTATTTCTTTCCCTCATTGAGAACAAGCAATGACTGATGTTTCTACTATAAAATCATGAGATAAGTTTTGCTGCAACTCATCATTCTGCTCAGAGCATTGTGTTTTGTCCTCAATTTAAGCTCGGCAATCAAAGCAATGTCGAGTGCTGTCATTTCTCTGAAGCAAGGTATACCCTAATGTAATTGCTACATAATTGACTTGAAATTTAAACCTTGGCAGGTATTTAAACTCTCAATTTACGTTTTATTTGAAGACAAGCACTTCACAGTTATAGAAGTAATGAGAGAAAGTGATTTTCTATAGAGCTTGTTAGGGAATCATTAAGTACGTAATATTTACTTAATGAAAATGAGAATGTTGTACACTGTATTGGCATAAACTAATTAATTACATCTACAAATTTGAAAAGAACTTTTGTAATTTTTCTTACTTATATTTTTAAATACCATGGCCTTTACTGCATGAGTTGAAGCCCAAGAATGACAGTGTGTAAATTTGTATAAGACTATGGGAGACATGTATGGAACTAGGTGGATTGAAGTGCATCTATTTTTCAGTGTCAAATGCGCCTGAATGTATGAAAGTGGTTTTTGTGCATTAATAAATGGCGTCTAAAGTTCATTGCGTCTCGCCTATGTGTTTGGTGCATTATGGAACTTAGGTGCATAAGTAATGTTCCAAACATGTATAAATGCTACAGATAGGCTGGAAATAAGAGAAGTCATTAGAATAGCATGTCAGTGAATAGAAACTATGGTACTGATCTTGCTTGGTGGACCACAAAATGTAATGCTGACCTCCCCAACATGTTTCACCAGCAAACTGGCTTCATCAGGGGATAGAGGTCCGGTGATGTTTGCTGATGAAACATGTTGGGGAGGTCAGGCATTACATTTTAATTTGTGATTTTCTACCTCTTTTCACTGTGTTACCTGCTGCAGAGGGTTACACAAGGAAACTTTATATGCTTCATGCCCATCATATTAGGGATGATTGCCCAAGTAAGATATTTTGGATTCTTTTTTGCAGTTAGCAAATCACTGTATATATAGGGTTTCCCTGCTGATATAATAGGTGGTGTTCCACTAGACTTGAAAATAGAGGAGTTATTCTTTCAGAATTAGAAAGGGATAAACTTATGAGACAAATTGAGAGGTTAGAAATCAGGTTTTTAAAACGTGTGTATAGAGGTTAAGTGTTGTAAATAAAAAACTTAAGTTTTAGTGCTTTATAGATTGAGAACTGATAGAGTTTAAGTTTGCCTATAGCAAAATAGTAAATATAGTCATTAAAAGTCACTCTTTGTTCTCTTAGTAGATTCCCTTATTTTTGAGACTATTTGACACCTCCATAACGACCCCACATGTTAGACGCATTAGATATCGTAGCCTGCTCACTTAGGCGCATTTTACGCCAGAAAAGGGTGAAAAACCCGATAATGCATGTCTCCCTATGTCTACACAGCACTGGATTCTTGTTGGATTTTCATTGGATTCAGTATTTTGAATCTGCTGAAAATCCGATGTACCCAGCGCTGTGTAGACTTCCATAAAATATGTATGTGTCACAGTATTTAGATGGGTTTGTGTATGAATGTATGTTTGTGTGTTGTGTATGTATGCCTGTAATACTGTACATATTGTAAAATTGTCTTGCTTACAGTAAGATGATCTTATCATTTAATAATTGTGTCGCCTAATTCTATGAGAAATAAAAAATAAAACAAATCACAACGTAGCTGCATCATCCCCTGGAAGCATTGTTTCAGGATGAAAAGATGGCACCATATGTTATATATAAAAAGTCTATATTATTCACCTGTACTGAACTCCATGTGGAGCTGTGCAGGTTTTGACATGTCTTTTCTGTACAGTGTGAAATTATTACTTACTATGAAGTGACTGACACTTTCTGTTGAGTGTGTACATGTCCGTGTATATTCACATGTCTTGGCAGTGACTCCCCCCCCATACAAAATCCTGCATATGTCATTGGCTCTGATGAGCACCTTCCTTTACAGTAAAGAAAAGTGCCAGTGTCCTAAGGCTATGTCAACTCTACACTGCAGTGGACAAAAAAATCACCTGAAAACGAATTACTAAAAGCGTTCATAAAAACTGAGTTTTCTGTCCACTGCCTGTCAAAAGCAGCTGAAAAAACAGCAGTTTTTTGGAGCGTTTTTTTGAAGTGTTTTTTGGAGCGTCTTTGTTCTGCTTTTTACCCTACAAAGGAGGGTGACTCTTTAGCAGTGAATGAAAATGGAAGGACTATAAAATGAGGTGCAGAATGCTCACTGTTAATTATGCCAGTAGAGCCCCTTTTATTAGTGCCCATAGGGTTTCCTCGCTTTCAGCATCATCAGCCTAGTGTCTATTGGAAGAGCTAAAAAGGAGCCCTCCTTTAATAGCACCATAAAACTATCCTGCATTTATAGCTCCAGCAGAGTATGTATGAAAAGTGCTAGCAAAATACATTCCTAATAAGCTTGTCAAAAGTGTCCCCATTACTTTCAAAATATAAATTGGTTTATGGTAATAGTGCCATCCAGAGTGCCACTAAACCATCCTGTGTCCATGGACTGTGCAGCACCTAGCTACAAGGACAGTGCAGGGCAGCATCTTCTCTCAGCAATGCTTCTGTATGAGAATCCTTCACTAATGCAGCATTCATTGAGGAAAAAAGCAATATGACTACTCCAAAAAGGGTCCACTATCTTTCTATGTAGCTTAGCCCGTTATTCCTTAAGCATAAGTTAAACTAAACTTGTCGGGTTGAACATGCTGCCAGGGTCAACATGGCTGCTATTAATCTGCTCAGCAGGAACAACTGCTCATAAATCCAGAAGGCATTTCTACTACTATATGACTTACTATTCCTCAGTGATTGACCCGCAGGCCTGAGTCTATAAGTTGCTTCGGGTTAAGTGCTACTACTGAAGTGAAATTTCAAAATGAAAACATTAAACAATAATAAATTATTTTGTAACAATAATATGATACATCACCCTGCTGGAGGAGGATACCAAGAGAGGAGCAAGGGAAACAAATAGAATAGACAAGCACTTCAAGGGATATTCCTATTTCATTGATTAGCTTTAAACATGTTGGCAAAGGCAAATAAAGACTATTACCAAATACATTGTTGTTTTGATTTTGCTTCTTTTCAGAGTTAAGAACAGTTTTTATCTCCTGCCTCAGCAGTAATCGGCATGGTGACGTCACTCCCTGTGCTCTACTCAGTCACCCTGACAGACTTGTGGTATGAGGGACGGCTCTACAGAGTAAAAATGAGATTTAGGGCTGTAAGCACACACCCATACACACATGTGTATATTGTGGAGGTTTAGCATCAGGTAGGCAAGCAGGGCTTCCACAGACAGAGACAGTGACACAGGAATCAGTCCAAGTTCCAGGCACTGCCTGGATTTATTACAAAAATTATAACAGAAAACAAAACGAGCCTTAACTTTAGGCTGAACAGAAAATAAACACCTGCTCGGCTGAGCACTAACTAAACACAGTATTCCCTCACTATGCTTGAAAGCAGACAGCGATTGTTACTCACAGCGGGGTTTCCCTCAGAGTGACACCAGCACCCAACACAGGCCTGTAGGTTCAGGCTTTATAGGCCTGACACCAGCCTCACCTGGTGCGTGGGAGTGTTACTGACACCTAAACTATCGGCATTCCTTCACCGAGCCCAGGCCTCTTGGTAAAACCTTCCCCGGGTACCCCCTAATATATATATATATAAAAAATTATATATATATTTTATATATATAATAAAATACACTCCCGGCCACTTTATTAGGTCCCTGCCCAATGCTCGTTAAAAAATTTAATTTTTCTAATCAGCCAATCCATGGGGGCAACTCAGTGATTAGGCATGTAACATGGTAAAGACAATCCCCTGCAGTTCAAACGAGCATCGTTGGGGAAGAAAGGTGTTTTGAGTGCCTTTTGAAGTGGCTGGTTTTTGGGTCCCAGAAGGGGGGTTTGGGTATTTCAAAAATGCGGGTTTCCCTGGGATTTTCACGCACAACCTCTCTAGGGTTTACAGAGAAGGGCCCGAAAAAAAAAAAACACCCAGTGAGCGGCATCCTGAGGGGGAAATCCCTTGTTGATGCAAGAGGTCAAAGGGAATGGGCAGATGGTTCACTGATAAAAAAGGGCAACAGGACTCAAATAGCCACCCTTACAACCAAGGGTGGGCGAAAAAGGGCACCCTTGAAGCCAGTAGGCGAATTTTGAGGAGTGGCTCAGCAGCAGAAGACACAGGGTTTCCCCACTCCTTTCAGTAAAAACAGGAAATGAGGCTAAATTTGCCCAAGTCATCGAAATTGGACATTTAGAAGTTTGGGAAAAACTTTGGTTTGGTCTGATGGTCTCGATTTCTGCTGGACATTCGGATGGTGGGGTCAGAATTTGGGAAAACAACATGAAAGCAGGATCCATCCTGCCTTGTATAAACGGTTCAGGCTGGTGGTGGTGGTTCATGGTGGGGGGAATATTTTCTTGGCACTCTTTGGGCCCCTTGGTACCAATTGGCTCGTTGCAACCCTTGTGGAATCTATGCCCCGAAATTGAGGAGTTCTGAAGGGAAAAGGGGGTCCAAAAACCCCTTCTGCATGGTTTTACCTAATAAAGTGGCCGGTGAGTGTATATTATTATGAATTATAGCTCAACTTAGGGGAAGCGACTGTTGTGGGGAAAAATGTTTGCTTTCGCGCCCTTCAACGTAGCTCCCCCCACAGAAATTGAGGAGAAAGCCCCACATGGCAAGAATGTGATATAAATGTCTGTAAAATGTTCATACATGTAATTTCAGATATACTGTTATTTTGAGTATTTCCCCCTTTTTTTTCTATTTTGGGGGGTTTTTCACACAACCACTTAAAGGGAACCCGTCACCTTGCTAAGGGAGCACAAGCTAGTGACGACATGCTGTTTCCAGCGCGTCCCCCTATTCTGTAAGATGCGCGTTTCAGTTATTAAAGGGGTTTTTCTCGTTTAAAGGGTTTCGCAGACTGAGCTATTTCCATCCAGGGGGGCGTTTTCTCCTCCCTGAAGAAAGGTGCATCATCACACCCCCTCTTGTTCCCTTTGAGTCCTCATTCTGGTGAGCATGGGAAAGGGGAGGAGTAAGTCAGCCAACCTCCTGAGTTTCAGTTCTCAGCCTGCAGAGCTGTCACCCCCCTCCCCGGCTGCACAAATTTCCCTTGTAACCAGAAAACCTTATTGATAAAACAGTTTACATACACCGAACTATTAAACTAATGTGAGAAATGCACTCTGCTCCCCCCCTGTTATCAGGCAGGAGGTAGAGGGGGGGAGAATTATAAAACGTGTTACATGAGGGGAGAGTGAATCTAACAACAAAGACTCCAGTAATTGCTCAGATCCTTCACATAGAGCAATCACTGGGAGATGAGCATAGAGAGTTCAGGCAGCCTTTATTACACAGACAGCACCCAGCACATAAAGCGGGGGGAGCCAGTTTCAGTTTAATTTTTAAGCAGCTCAGAGGTGAGTGAGCACAGAGGATGCAGACAGCCAGTAACAACACAGGGGGCGTGTCCTGACCAGGGCTGAACTAAATATCAGGCAGCCAATCACAGCAAAGGGGTTGTGGTCCGACCCCAGGCTGAAGAAATAGCTCCAGACACTTACAGATTTGGTAACAGCTACTATACTAAATGATTTAGGTAATACAAACCAATTGCAAAAGTGCTTATTTTTACTGTCACCATCATTACAGATATGATCTTTGTAGCGAGAAAACCCCTTTAATGCTCAAATCTGGCAGTTTGCAGCCAGAAAAGAGCCCAGCTTATTCATGAGCAGGTGTTAGTCCCGCCCACCCAATGATAGCCCTGCCCACCTGACAGTCACATGCTTCTAGCCTCAGGTGGGTTGGTCATGACGGAAAGGGATTCTTTTCATGAAAAGCTGGACTCTTTTCTGGCTGAAAACTGCCAGATTTGAGCATTAAACACTCTAAAACTCCAGCATCTTACAGAATAAGTGGCGCAGTGCTGGAAACAGCAGGTCTGTCACTAGCTTGTGCTGTCCTCAGCAAGAGTGGCATAATCTATGTGACAGGTTCTCTTTCAGCAGACAGACTGAATAGGCAAGTACTCAAATGGGCTGTACAACAGAAAAAAAATATTTTGAATCTGAGGTCAGTCTGGGTAAAAAAAATAAAAAATGGTATACTTATATAGCTTACTGGCGATCCACTCCTTTTCACTTCCGGGTTCTCATCCCGACACAGAAGAGTCTCGCTTGTGTTTTTACCCAGCCTGGCCCCATTTCAGATTTTTTTTCTACCGGACAACCCTTTGAAGGAGTATTTTGATAAACAAAACGACTTCTGTTGGAAGGTATGTGGTAAAAGGTAAAGTCCTCAATATGTAGTAATTAGTGACACTGAGAAATATACTTTGTACTAAAATATAGCAATATTGTCTGTAGTTTCCCACATTACCACATATCACTTACTGATCTAAAATATGATGTTCATAGCTCTTCGCCTAGGGTATCATCTGTAGTTCAGATTCAGCCTTCTGGTCAAGCATGCTAAGTAGGAGGAGCTAAGTCTCCATTGTAAAGCAGAGGATGGAGGGTCTGTAACTGGGCACTTATATGAGAGATGCAACAGTAGGGGAACATGATATATAAAGCACTGGAGGGTTGAGACTTGTTCTTAACCCCTTAACGACCTTGGGCGTATCAGTACGTCCCAGGGCCGCTAAGGGGCTTTGCAGGGGGATCGCTCCGCGACTCCCCCGCACAGCCGCCGGGTGTTAGCGGCAAATCGCGGCTAACACCCGGCAGTAACAGCGTCGGCGGGTGGCTCCGCCCGCTGGCACTGTTTAACCCATCAGACACCGGGGCAAAGATGGCCGCGGCGTCTGAATGAACGTCGATCGGTGCCACGCACCGATCGTTACGGTCATCGGCATCAGCGCAGCTATGCTGCGCCAATCCGATGACCAGGCATGGTGGTGGGGAGCCCTGTGAAGGCTCCCGTCACTTACACTGGCCGGTTTGCCCCACTTCCGTCCGCAGACGGGGAAACCGCCATCTTTGTACACCCTAATGCATTGGTTATGCAATGCATTAGGTTGTATTAACAATCGCGCCCCCTAGTGGTCAAGCAGCATAGGGGGACTAAATGTTACAGTAAAAAAAAAAAAAAAAAAAGTATCAAAAGTTCAAATCACCCCCCTTTCCCCATTTTACAAATAAAATCATTAAAATAATAAAAAAGTTACACATATTTGGTATCGCCGCGTCCGAAAAAATCCGATCTATAAAAATATAACATCATTTATCCAGTACGTTGAACACCGTAGAAGAAGAAAAATTCCAAACGGCAAAATTGCGTTTTTTGGTCATTTTACGTCACTCAAAAAATGGAATAAAATGATCCAAAAAGTCGCATGCATTCCAAACTGCTAGCAATAAAAAGTACACTTCAGCCCGCAAAAAATGCCGTCTCACTGACGTCCGTAGGTGTTAGTACAAAAAAGTTATTGGTAGCACAAACTGGCGCCGCGGCGCAAATTTCAAAAATAGAAAATGTTTGGAATTTTTTACGGTACCAAAACATAACGGAAACGCTACATGTTTGGTATTTCCGGATGCGTAACAAACTGTAGAATACAGATAACATATTATATTTACCAAAGATTGAACAACATAAAAGCAAAACACCCGCAAACATGGCGAAAATACATTTTTTTTCACAATTTGTCCCACTTGGATTTTTTTTGCGGTTTACCAGTATATTCTATAGTATAGTGAATAAAACCATTATAAAGTACATATTGTGCCACAAAATTAAAGCCCTCCTGTGTCTATGTAGGTGGAAAATAAAAAAGTTATGGCTTTCAGAAGGCGAGGAGGGAAAAACGAACGTGTCACCAAAAAAAAACGCCGGGTTCTTAAGGGGTTAAGTAGCCAGAAGTATACAGGGGAGGAGAACAGCCGGGGGTAGATGTCAGCAATTCAAAAAGAGAGTGGATTGTCTGCTACCCACAGGGGCTGCTCCTAAAGCCAAGCCCTGTGTGAGCCATGTTTGTTCTATTTCTCAGCAGCATACGCTTATCTTGCTGGACTCAATAGTATAGCCTACTACGCTATTTCATTTTTTCAGAGCACTATATGAAATGAAAGGGGCGCTCTGATTGGTTGTTATGGGCAACAAAGTGAGTTTTACACCTAGACAGTTTTCATACATTTGGCCCTAAATTGGTAAAATGCATTGTTTTAAATTTATGCACTGCAATGTGATACAATTTGAAAATATACTTTTTTCATGTTAACTATGAAGTTCTGATTTCAGCTCATGGGGTCGTTCCAGTCTCCTAACCTGAAATTAGAAGTTGGAAATAACCCTTTAAGACGTGCTGTCATATGGCGGCTGCGCCATGTTTTTTGATCTTAGGAACTTCTCTGTTTTGAAAAGTCTTGAGTATCAAATTATAGAGAAAATAGTTATGTTATGAATATGTTATATGTTACAATTCAACAATAGAAACAGTTAATATTTTATAATTTAACTAGTCGTAAAGTATAACACAAAAGCCTTACAGAAACATAGTTCAGTTGCTTAGCTGTGCAGTTAAAATTCCCTGGCATCAATATGTATATAAAATAACTTATAGTTCTTTGGTGGTTCTGAAATAAACTTTTTTAAAATTCTGTTTATTAATTTTCCAACAAAGAAACTCACATGAGTACAATAATGATGTGTATAAAAAAAAAAGATAATTAAAGTCTCTAAGTACCAAAACTCTTGTTAGCCTCATTTCGCAGCCATGCAATGATGGATCATTGATAAAAGTTTCCAGCATACAATAGACTCCACAATTTAAGAACAAAAAAAATTCAAAATTATAAAGAACATTTTTTAACCACTTAACTTACCATAGAAGAAAGGGGAGTTTACCCCTGAATTAAAGATAAAAAAAAAGGGGTCACTTTTTCCCCTCAAAGCAAGAAGCAGCACAGAAGCAGGTAAAAGATAAAGGGGAAAAAAGAGGCAACGGCCTCTGTCAAATCTTCCAAACAAGTTACAACAGTTACAACACTATAGAACTATAGACAATTAGTGGTACCAAAAGTTAGAAATCCCCATTGTCCAAACCCTCCCTCAATGCTAGACTTTCAATCTGCCCAGGGCACCAGATATTACCGCAAATACCAATGGGAAATTTTTCGTTACAAACCCATTTCTTCTTCCTTCAAGAAAAAGAAAAAAAAAACCCCCATTACTTTTAAAAAAAAAAAATATTTTAGTTTTGTTTAGATGCTCTACTCGGCCTTAATTTAAAAAGGATAAACTTCACTTGCTTCAGTATCTCGGCATTGTCCAGCTCCCCATCAACCCTCTAGAAAGCAACAGCGTTTTGGGTGCCACAAAAAAAAGGGAACCCACAAAATTTTGCCCCCCCTTTCGAGGGCAGCACAAGCTAGTGCAAAACCTCTGTTCCCAGCGCTGGGCCCTTATTATTCCGAAGATGCAGGCAGTTTTAGGGGCATTTACCCCCCCAAAACTTTTTCATGACAGGTTTTAGCCCCCCCCACCAAAGGCTAGCCCCCCCCACTACATTTTCACAATGTTTCTACTATCAAAGTAATGGGTTTTTCAGTTTTGGGTGGGCGGGGGCACCTCCGATTGGGCCGGGGTTTGAAAAAAACTCACCTTCTTTGAAAGACTCTTCTGACTGCAATTTGAGCATAAAAACACAAAAACTACAGCATCTTACAGAAAAAGGGACACCGGCGAAACAGCAGTCTACACTCCCCTTTTTCTTCCCCAGCAAGGGGGCATAAACTTATGTGATAGGTTCTCTTTGTGTATTAAGTTAGGATGCTTGATCGATGAAGGAAGGTCATAAAACAACACTGTCCCAGGCGTCAGAGGTCATTTCGCCCCCCATTTATCCTTCAATAGAGCAATCAATTTATATCAATAGGATTGTGATATTGAACAACCCTATATCAAGCAAGCAGGGGAATGTTGAAACCATATATAGCACGATGCATAAAATGAAAATGGGTTTCTCACCATTGTTCACTAATAACTGTCAAACTCCATTCCAACCACCAATGACAATCTGAGGAATACCAGCTTCCGGAAAGTCTCTTTCCCATCTATAAAAATGACGAATTCCCAGTTCCTGAAGATCTAATTCTTGAAGCTTGGAGTATAGTGACAAAAGAAGTGATGACCTGAAGTTACTTGAACAAGTAAATCGTAATAAACTTTTAAAGGATACCTGCAAAATCAGTATCATATAATGTGTGATTTTTCCAGAAGTATACAAAGTTGTTTTAGGCAGGTGTGGAAAAAATGCTGCCAGTCACTCTTACCATCAGGAGTCCTGGATGTGATTATATGGCCCCCACAGAGCTCTGATCTGAATCTCATCCAGTCCGTCTGGGATTTCTGCCAAGTTCCCTAAAAACTGTGTGCAAGTGTACCTAGAAGAACTATTGTTGTTCTAAAGGCAAAGAGTAGATACACCAAATATTGATTTAATTTTGATTTCTCTGTTGCTAATTTTTTACTGATAAATGTAAACCGTTAGCACTTCTATTTTTAAAGCATTCTTACTTTTCAGCATTTTTTCCACACCTGCTTAAAACTTTTTCATAGTAGTTCAAAAATGTGTGGTGTAACCTTATAGATCCTGATTTTGTGATCAGCAGGGGATAGGAACCCAAGGATCAGGACCATGACTAGAATATACAGGGTCCCAAAGCAAAATTAAATGAGTCCCAACACCTAATGACAGGAAAAATTGAAAAACAGAATAAGTAACAATAATTAATGATATGGATAATAGTACCCTATAGACAGCGGACCAGCAAAGTAGTGCTAAATGCAGAAAGCCACAAACGTCTTATTTCCTATAGTAAGTTATAGTGTTCTTGCACATGAGTGGTCTCCCTTAAAGGGGTTTTGCCAAGAAGTAAAGTTCCTTACCTCTTATCTGCTCAGGAGAGAAGATAAAGCATGAACGGCTGCACAGGGGAGAGGGAGGGGGTTGAGCAGAGCCAGGAAGCATGGAGCGTCTCTAATGTTTACTAAAATAATAACATCACAACCAGTGGATTCTCTATACAGCAGACAGCCTCATACACTGCACTTTTCTCCCCAGCCCCTTGCAAGCTCATTCATATTCCCATTCATCAGATAAGAAGTGCAAACACGCAAGTGCAGCCAGATCAGCTCCTGTCAGTGTCCTGGTCAAGTCTAATGTAAACTTTCAGGAAACTAAGGGCATTTGATTAAGGTTGTAGGTCTCAGAGGCTTCACTTTTTGTAATCACATATATTTAGAAAAGTGATTAAATACCCATTTTGGAGGATCCCACATCAACATTACATTGTGGCAAAACCCCTTTAACCTCTGGCCCCATAACTGCTATTATGGCTATAGTTTTGGCCACGCCAGGGATTACAATGATCAGTTCAACAGAGGAACCACACTGAGAAAATATTTAACCTCAAACTGTTCACATGAACTTGGAGATCAACAATTATATACCCCAACGCCATCATAAATGTACATGTTTATGTCAGTCTAGTGTACAAATGTATTTCACTATGAGGGGGAGGTTATTACTTTGCACATTATGTTTGCATATTGCAGGAAAATTATATATAAAGTCAATTTTCATAGTTATTTACCAAATAATAAAAATTGAAGGTTAAAAAAATAGTCAAAAGTACCATTTCTCTAAATACATTACAGTGCCCTGCCTGCTATTAGTTATTCTATGCCACATTGTATACAGTGATTTAGCCTTTCAAATTGTATGAGCCCCACAGAAAACATATTAACAAAAAGTTTTATTATTTGCACGTGCAGGGCAAAGTCCACAAAGAATAAAATGTGCCATATATTATTTTAGTAAACGTCGACATTTTTATTGTGTATCTTATTGGAAAATGCTAATGCCCTTTTTTTAATTAAGTTAAATGTACTTTCTGAGCAAATATAGATTAAAGGGAAAGAAGTAAAATTCCTGACAAGTCAGTGATTTTATTGTTACAGCGGTATAAACAAAATATCAGCTAATGTAAAATGTAACCAGTGCGGTTTGCAGGAAATGATTAACTTGTATGAAAGAATATGGCTAAATGTTGACAGTAAATCAATGTCCTCTGCTTGGAAAGTAATTTCCTTTTTTGGTGTGTATTGATGAACAGCTTTACACCAAACTACTTACTTGTTGTAGCTATTTCACCTATGATATTTTTATTTCAATTTTTTATTTAACTTTATATAGATATAATTAACATAAAATGAGCAATTGTTCAAGAAGATTACATGCTCATCCACATTTAATTACCCTAACTCATAGGCTGTTTTCTGGCCACTGCTTCACACACACCTTAAAAAATACCTGTGGGTTCTCCAACTGACTTTATACAGCATCTCACAAAAGTGAGTGCACCCCTCATATAGTTGTAAATATTGTATTATCTCTTTTCATAGGACATCACTGAAGATATGATAATTTGATGTAAAGTAGTCAGTGTACAGCTTGTATAGCAGTGTAAATTTGGTGTGCCCTCAAAATGGGCATATTGTGACCACACTGTCCATTTTTTGTGTGGCCATCATTATATGAAGCCACATCTCTCTCACCCTTGAGTCCGCTAGAGCTTCACAGTTTCATACTGGAATCCACTGTAGGATTTTAGAGTCCTTGTTTTCCTCCAACTTCTGTTTGAGGGTGCCCCACAGCTGCTCAATAGAGTTTAGGTCTGGAGACATGCTTGGCCAGTTTAACACCTTTACCTGCATTTTCTTCAGCAAGGCAGTGGTCGTCTTGGAGGTGTGTTTGGGGTCGTGATCATGTTGGTACATTGCCCTGTGACCCAGAAGGTAAGGGATTATGCTCTGCTTCAGCTTGGTTTCTTTGTACTCCTCACATGGTTGCCGCCACACTCACTTGACACAATCTGAACCAAATAAGTTTATCTTGTCTCATCAGACTACAGGACATGATTCCAGTAATCCACGTCCTTAGCCTGCTTGTCTTCAGCAAACTGTTTGCAGTCTTTCTTGTGCACCACCTTTAGAAGAGGCTTCCTTTTGGGATGACAGCCATGCAGACAAATTTGCTTAGGCCATCTTTATGTAGAGCAACAATTTTTTTTTTCAGATTATCAGACAGTTCTTTGTCATGTGGTGCCATGTTAAACTTCCAGTGACCATTATGAGAAAGTGTGAGAGCGACGACACCAAATTTAACACACCCACTAACTATTCACACCTGAGACCTTGTAACGCTAATGAGTCTCATGACACTGTGAAGGGAAAATGGCAAATTCATCACAATTTGTCAGTTTTCACTTAGGGGTGTACTCACTTTTGTTGCCAGTGTTTTAGACATTGATGGCTGCGTGTTGAGTTATGTTGAGGGCACACCAAATTTACACTGTTATATAAGCTGTACACTGACTGCTTTACATTGTATTAAAGTGCCATATCTTCAGTGTTGTCCTATGAAAAAGTATAATACAAGATTTACATGTGAGAGGTGTACTTTTGTGAGATACTGTAGATTTTAATCTTTTTCTTGTAGCCCCTCACATTCATCAGCTATCAGTGCCCTAAGTTTTGGCTCTGACATGCTTATAAACTTTAATACTGTCAAGTGGGAGGTCTCTACCATTCAGTTCTGAACTAAGAAAGAGTTTAGGGTCACACTCTCTGAGCAGTGATGACTGTCTCCTTGAAAGTTCATAGTGGTTAGATCTGTCTACCCCGCCTTTCCAGATGGTTCTTAATGCAGATTCTAATTTTTAGTCAAAAACTGACTGCAAAAGTACCCCCACAGACCTCAAATGAAAATCCCAGTTGTAGTCCACATGACTCGGATTTTCAATAGGTCAGATTTTCAAACAGCCATTTTTACAAAAAACCTGAAATTTTCCCCTCTTTTGGCCATAATTTAGGTAAAAAAAACACATCCCAAACATTTCTATGTCAGATCCGTTTGCCATTTCAAAGTTAAAAAATGTCTGCGTGTAAGGCACATGGATATACCACACAAAATGTGGCTTTGAGGAGTTGTTTGTTAGATGCCCTAACAAATGACATCTAAAAATCTGCACCCCTTAAAGTATTCAAAACAGTATTAAGGAAGTTTGTTAACCATTTTTTTTGGAACAATAGTCTTACCAGGGGGGAAAGCAATCAAAATGGATCCCCTGACCTGCTGTTTTTTAGAATTCCCCCCTTTGGGGGCCCCGTTTGCTATTTAACTCACACAAGCCCCAAATAAAAGGAGACTAACATGTCGGGGTCTCACTTTTATTAGGATATTTTTTGGTGCCTTTCAATTTGCAGATACCCCAAGGGACCCAAAAAACCACCCAAAAAGAATTTTTTCATTTTTAAAAAAAAAAACCCGAAAAAAAACACCCCCAAAAAATTTGTTATGCCTTTTTTTTCCAAATTCGACAATAAACCCTTTTATGGGTTAAAATAAAAACTGTTTGGAAACCCCGGGAGGGCAAAGGAAAGGAGCGTTTTGTCTTTTGGAACCAGATTTTGGGGGGTTCCAATCACATTTTTCAAGCCCCAAAAAGTACCGGAATCGCCCCATTTTGGGTTGACCCCCCTCAGGGGAAAACACTAGGGTTTGTATTGTGCATATTGGGGTGTACAGGTGTTCCACAGTTTTTTAGCATTGGGCTGTGAGAATTAAAAAACAAAAAACAAACAGCGAATCTGCCATTGTTTTTCGGTTTCATTTTTACAGCACTCGCCACATAGTATAAATGACAGGATAACTTACTTTGTGGTCAATACAATTACAACAAAATAAATTTTATATAGTTTTCTGTTTTACTACATGAACACTATAAAAAAAAAAATTTTTTTTTTCATCCCATTTTTTTTCCCCCCCCCGGACCCGCCCTAACCTTTTTTTTTTTTTCCATAATTTTTTTATTGGGAAATTTTAAATGTTAAAAAACTTTTAATTTCCCAACATGGGTTTTTTTAATTTAAAAACAAGAAAAACCAAAAAGGGGGGTGGGGGGGGGGAAAGAAAGTTTAGGAAAGGGGGAAAGGGGACGTTCCCAATTTGGAGGACACTGATAAATGTTATCAAAAATGTCACATTTGACTAGTTGGGGCACATTATACACTAGAGTTATCTGGAACACGTTGAAAGGGGAAAGGGGTGGTGGGGAAAATGGGGGGATTGCGCAAACCCATCCCAAAACGCTGTACAGAGATCCCTTTTGGATCAGTTCTAAGTTGTCCTCAGGGTGTTTTTTAAAAAAGGGTCCAGGGGAAATCTTCCCCCTCCCCATTTGAGAGTCACCCGAATATTTTAGCTTCGATATAGAGTTAGGGGGCGTAAATAGGGGATTTCTGCACTTTATGGTGCAACCGGTTGGCAGGACTGTCAATCCCATAGGGCAGCCCCAAGGGTAACCAAAATCAAGGATAGGTTTAGCTAGGCGATGGGATCTAGTGAATCAGTGCTGATTTCGGGGGGTTATGGTGTATTAGGACGCAGTTTGGTGCTTTGTTACAAGTCCCCGGGGAAAACGAACATCCGTGATTTCCCCCAAATTATGTTTTCCTAAATTTCTTTGCGCGGGTTCAAAAAGTTTGGGTCTGGGAAGGAGTTCATATCTAAAGAAGACAAAAAGCCCGGTAATTTGGGGGTTGTTTTCCCACGGGGTGGCTGGTGGGGACACAGGCCCGAATGGTGTGGGAGGGAAGTGTATTCCCCTTTCAGGTTATTTTTTCCAAGATATTGAGTTAATCAAGGTGGCATAGAGTCCCTTTGCAGTAGGGAGGAAAAAATGCCTGTGTTGAGGGTCTGTGAGAATGACAAAAACCGGCCCCAAACAAAAAAACCAAAAAATTTAAAATCTTGTTGAATTTTTTGATTTGAACCTTTTGGGGAGGGGGGGGGGGGAAAGGGGGGGTTGGGGAAAGGTGGGGATTTTTGTGGGAGAGGGGGAAGGGGGAAAGGAAAGTAGGGACTCGGGGGAGCCGCCCATCACCCCCGGTTTGTATATATGCAGTGATTTGAGAAAATTTTGTCTTGTATATTTTTGGGTCATATTTCCAATTTTTTGTGCAAGGCACCAAAATTTTAGACCCAAAACATTTTTTAATGGGTTTTTGGAATGTGATTTGGTAAAAAAAATTATGATAGGTTCCCAGGTAAGGAAAAAAAATTTTTAACTTCTTTTCTTTTGCAGAGCAGATTCCACCGGGGCCTTTCCGAAGCAAAAAATGTCGTTTTTTCTGGGAAAAAATTAGCAAGGGGGGGGGCGAGGGGGACCTATCCGGGGTTTGATAAAATTTTTTTTCTTTGCTGCTGCCGCAATAAAAAAAAGTAGGGTTTTGGTATATTGGACCCTGTAGTTTTTTTGTCTGAAAAAATGCCGAATATACCCCAATTGGGGGGGTAAGGTTGATGGCATTTTGGGGTGTGGGTTGCCCCAAATTGCGGGTATGGGGTTTCCCAAAAATTTCCTGAACGGGGGGCTGCCCAAAAAGCTGGGGGGTTTGTGTTGCAGCTCTCTCCCCGCCCGGGGGAAGGGGGAAATTTTAGGGCAGCCCCCAAATAAGGTAGCGGGCGATGGGTGTTAGATAGCCTCTATTTTGGATTTTGGGGGGGAGGGACATTCCCGGTTTAGCTGATGTTTGGTAGGTATTTAGTGCCCTTGAGGTCGCTTTAATATATTCCCAAACCCTTTAAAGGCTGGTATATCCTCTCTCCACTTGCATAGCCCCCCTCCCCCAAATTCTCGTATTGAAAGGGGGGGGTTTTAAAAATAAGCGTAAAACTCGGGGATCACCCCAAAGGGGTTTGCATTTTTTTAGTAATTTTTTAACTAGGGGATCCTCCCAAATCTGAGAGGCCCAAAACCCCTGATTTTTTTGGGATGTATAATGGTAAAGTTGCTTTAAAGTAAAATGGTGTGATAAAAAACAAAATTTTAAATTTGAGACAGGTTGGGTTAAAGGTGGGCTGTCCTCTGTGGGGGTTCCACTACTTTCCCCCCAAAATCAAAGCCCAGCGTAAAAACCATGTCGAAAAGATTGGGTGGGGTTTTCCCCCGACTAAAAGGGGCTGGGTTTTGTACAAAGGTGGGGGAAAATTTGGGATTTTTTCCCGGAAGAGAGATTTTCTTCGCGCTAGTCCCCACGTTTTCCAGGTTGGATCGCGGGCCAGATTTTCTTTACCATGGGCGGCAGGGCGCAAAATTGGTAGGGATTTGGTTAATTACCCTTTTTTTTGGGACAGAGTTTTAGCCCTTCCAGAGTTGGGGGGCGGGGTTACTTCGGGGTCCCTAAAACCCAGTCTTGCGTATGCGAGTTTGGCCGAAAATTTGAAATAGCTTGATGGGGGGAAAAATTAACCCCCACCATTAGTTTTGCATTGCTGAAAATTTAATTTGGGGAAACCCGGGCTCTTTCCCCCTCCCCAAATTGAAAGTTCAAAAATATGTGTTTATTGGGCTTTCGTCTCGTGGGCAAAGGGAGAGGGGTTTAGGGGGTTCAAAAATAAGTACAGAAAATTTGGGGAAAATATTATCAGTTTCAGGAAAATTCCCCCTCCCAAAAAAGGAAAGAGTGAAAACCGACCATCCCAGACAATTTGTTGTTTAGAAAGGCTTAAAAAGTGCTGAGATTTGTGGTTTTACAATTTTGGGGTTTCTTTAATTTGTAGGCAAAGTAGATAGGGATTGAGCCTGCCATCGTAAGGGGAAGGCGTTAGTCCAAAATGGTTTTTGGGGGCCTTTTAGGAGAAAGGCCCCTTTGATTATCAAAATTTTCACTTTAAAACCCAGAAAATGCCCTTAACTTCATCCCCCTCGAGTAATTTTCTGCAGGGGATGTACCGTTGCCCGTCGGGAAGGTGGATGTGCGTGTTTGTATTGTTGCAAAAAGGGTTTAAAAATTTATTTTCCAAAAATTTCCTGAACGAAAGGGATTTTTGGGGAAAAACCCTCCAGGGGGCCCCCGAATCGAATGCTTTTTTCAGAATCCCAGGCTGGAAGCATGGATGTGGGCGTTTTATACAGTGTCGCTGCCACTGATGCTGCAATGGGGGTTTTCCTGATCCCTTTTGGGGTAGAGTGAGCCCTTTTAAATTTGAAGGGCCCGTTGACTAGGTGTGGGGGGGTGAAAGGGGGGCTTTGGGGCCCGCCCCAGCCAATTTTGTTGTGGGAAATTTAATAATTGTTTTTTTAGAAAGGGAAATTGGGGGGGGGGGAAAAGGAACCAAAAACCTTGGGTTTCCCCTTCCCCGGTTTAGGAATTATTTTCGTTCAAAAACCCCCGGGAAAGTCCTCAATTTCCCGGGTGCCCCCATATAGATATTGTTTAGGAGTGTCGTCAGAGTCGGAACGAGTTCCGCCCTGAGGATCTTGTAAGATTCCCCCAAACAACCCGTCCGGGCCGGGGGATTTGTTACTCTTCGGGATGCTAGGGGCCCTCTCTTTTTCCCAGAATTTAATAGGGGCGGTAAGTTTTTCCTGCGGGTTTCATGGGGTTAATTTAGGTGGGTTGGTTATTTGAAGGAGGTCTTTGCGTCGCTTGTAAATTCGTATTGGGCGTTTTTTCGAAAAGTTTGGTGAAAAAAGTGAGTAAAAGCCTCAAAGGATTTCTCTATTTCCCTAATAATTGGGCCCCTTTGGGGATTTGGGGTTCCCAAAGGGGTTAAAAATGTTTGGTTGTTTGTGGTTTTGTTAGCCTGCCCAAAAAATTTTCCTGGCTCCCCCCAACGGGGTGAAATAGTTTTTGAAATGAAAATTGCTTGCCAAATTTTGGGGTGTGCCGTGTATGTGCATTTTTGAAGTCTCTTTGCCTAATGTATATTTGGTTTTATGCTTTCCCTTCTGGGGGAAATTTTGCATGTCCCTTTTGAGGGCCCTTTTGCGGTCCGTGTTAAATGTTTATTACCCGTTGTTGTCGCTTTTGCTTTTTGGGGCCCGTAGGCGGTGATAGGGGGTTAAACACCCCTTTAGATTTTTGCCTTAAAAGGGGAGTTGGGAAAGGGGTCCCGAGTGGGTAAACTTAAAAAGTTTTCCCAAATTTTTTTGGAGGTACGTGAAAGTCTACTGACTGGTCTAGGGTTAGGAAAATTAATTTTTACTAAAGTTCGGGATGATTCAACCCAGTTGAGCCGTATAGGGGCCTGGTCTTTAAAACTGGATTCTTTATATGGGAAAATTTTATTTTCTATTGGCCAAAGGAAATTTCTGCCCAGGAAATGTCGATTCGCGAAAAAAGAGTGTGGGTTTCATGGTGAAAAATGGGTGTAGTCTCTTTCGGTCCCTATGTCTATCCTTCCCGGGGTGTGTTTGACCCTAAGATTGGGTAAGATGAAGGATGCTTTGGGGCCGTTTGGTTATCATGGGGTGGAAGTTTGATGTTCTGTCCCGTACGGGAGAGAGCCGATTAAGGGCGCCACCCCTGATCAGGTTAGTAGTTTTCTTTTGGAAAAATAGATTGGGTTTAAGAAGTTTGAAAAGAATTTGGGCCCGCATTATTGGGGCATAAACCCTTTATTGGGGGTACTTGGTTGCGTTGATGTTTATGAAAGATATGGGGAAAGGCCATCGGGGCTGCAAATTCCCCCAGAAATTTTTTATTTTATTCCCAAAGGGGCTAAAGGTAAAAGCAAACTCCCTTAGTTTTGGAGGGGGTATTCGCCGTAGGCAGTGTGTATTTTAGGAGGGTTTTAAGGGGGTTCCCCCCCCTCCCGCCAGTGGGGTTTCCTGCAAAAATGTAATGTCTGGTGATATCTTTTAATGTGTGTGAGTATTTCTCAATGCCCCTTTTATAGGGTCATTTAAGCCTGCTACATTCTAGGAGAGGAGCTGAAAAGTGTCTTGTGTTTTGGCGGCTGCGGTGCCCCCGTGTTGTAAAAATTTCTCATCCTACCCCTTGTTAGCGTTTGATAGTGGCTTTTTGTTTTATTTTGGGCCCCGGGAGCCCGTCCCCGCGGCCGGGGGCCCTTTGGGGCGTCCGGAGGTCAGTCAGTCCCCGAGTTCCGGGGGAAAAGGGGGAAAAAGGGGCAAAATGGAAGAAAAGGGAAAAAAGAAAGTTTAAAAAAAATAAGCAAAGCAAGTAATTGAGGGGGGGGGGGGGGGGATATTAAAACCCTTGGTGTACTTTGGTGGTTAAGCTATAAGTACACCTAAATGTAGAAGAAAATTTAAATTAAGAATGTTGATGAGGTCAATATTGGGGGGGAAAAGTCAAAAGTTGGGTTTTTTTGATCTAAATGAAAATTGCTGACGTGAGCGGGATCGTAAAAAAAAAGCGTTTGGCCCCTGACTGTTTACCCCAAAATTTGGCCCGGGGATTGAAGTTGGGAAAATATGGTTGTTGTCCAGTTGAAAGTTTGCAAATCGGTGAAAATTGGCGGCGTTTGGCTGTAAAATGCTGCAGAAAAATTTTTGAAAAACTTAGTTTCTGTGGCCCTTTTACTTAAAAACACTCGGGGTTGGGGTATTGCAGTTTGACCCGATCTTTCATAGCCTTTAAAGAAAAAATTTCGCTATCGTGGGTCTGGGCGGCTTGTTTTTCCCGGGTTTTTTCCCCCCAAAGGGGGTGCACTCTTCCGTTAATGGTAAAATTGGGAGAATGATAACCCCAGGGCGGATGGGTTTAACTGACCCGTTCTCCTTGGGGCGCCCCTTTTTGGAATCCCGGAAAGCCAAGAATCTCAAAAATTTTCCTGCGTTTTTTTCCAGCCTTCGTTTTTTTCTTGTAAAATTTGGATTTTGGCGGGTCGTGTTTTGAGGGTTTTTGGGGGGTTAGTAATTATCGGAAATTTAAAAGGGGGCTGGGGGAAATTTCCTTTGGGTCGGGGCCGGGGGGGTTTGGGGTTGGTGGGGGGGGTTGGGGGGGGGGTTTATGAAGGGGGGGGGGGGAGGGGGAGGGGGGGGTTTTGGGGGGCTTAAAGGGGGGGGAGAAGGTGGGTTTCCCGGGGGGGAGTTTGGTTGGGGGGGGTTGGGGGGGGTTGGGGGGGGGGGGGGGGAGGGGGGGGGGTGGGGGTTGGGGGAACCCGGGGGGGGGGGGTTGGGGCTGGGGTTCCGGGGGGTTTTTGGGGGGGGTTGGGGCGGGGGGGGGGGGTGGGGGGTGGGGGACGAAGGGGCTGGGTTTGGTGGGGGGGGGGGGGAAATTTTTCTTTGGGGCCCGTTTGGGGGGGGTTTTGTTGGGGGGGGGGGTTTTTCCGGGGGTGGGGGGGGGGGTTCGGTTTCGGGTTTGGGTTTTTGTTTGGGGGGGGGGGCTGGGGTGGGGGGGTTTTCTTCAATAGTTAAAGGGGGGGGGGGGGGTGGGGGGGGGGGTGGGAGGGGGAGGGGGTTGTTAGTGCGGTCAATGGGGGGGTTTTGGGCAAAATTTGGCTTGGTTGGGGGGGGCCGGTTTTTTTTTTTTATTTTTTTGAATTTTTATGGTTTTTTTTTTCTTTTTTTTTTTTTTTTTTTTATTTTTTTTTTTTCCAAAAATTTTTTTTAAGATTTTTTAATTTTTAAAAGATTTTTTTTTTTTTTTTTTTTTTTTTTCCCAAAACATTTTTTTGTTTTTTTTTTTTCTTTAAATTTTTTTTTTATTTTTTATTTTTTCATTTTTTTAAAGGTGGTTGGTTTTGGGGGACTGGGTTAAAGGTTAATAAGGGCCAAAAGGGGGGCAGTTTTTTAAACAATAGATTGGCCCAAAGGGTGGCGTAGGGTATTTGATATTTAAGGCCGGGGGCCTTTGGGTTTGGTTCCCCGGGGGTGGATATTGGCCAAATTTTTTTTAAAAAGTTGGAAAGGGGTTTTTAGGGTTTTCAAGCCGGAAAATTTGGGTTTACCCCCTTTTGGTTTTTTGGGGAGGTTTTTGGTTGTTTCCCCGGGTTTAAAATAGGTTTTAATTTTCCCTGTAGGTGGGCAAGGAATGGCGGGTTTTTTGTGCTCGGGGGAATTTTGGGAAGTGAGATGTATTTTTCAAAAAGGTTTAAGGGGGTAGGTACCCGAAAAGGGCCGGGGTTGAAGTGTTCCTGCAAGGTTTTTGTTGTTTTTAAGAAGGGGGTTTTTTAGAAAAATCCCAAAAAAAAAGGGGGGCCGGGTTTAAAACCCGGGGGGGGGAAAAAAAGGAGCCCGGGGCCTTTTCAAACCGGGGTTTTTGAAGAACCCGCAGGTTTTTTTTTTGGGTGGGGGTTTTCAATTCTGTTGCCCCCCCCCTTTTTTTTTTTTTTTCAAAAGGGGGCCGGCCAGGGGGGGAATTGCCTTTTAGGAAAAATCCAAAAAACCCCCGGGGGACCTTTTTTTAAAATTTCCCTTAATGTTGGGTTTGAAAATTTGGGGCGTATTATCCTTTACGGGGGAGTTTTTAAAAAGGCTGCTCTAATCCCCAAACCCGGCCGTGGGTGCAACAAAAAGGGGGTGTTTCCGTTTTAAAAGGGAAACCCGGGGACCGGGGGGGGGGGGGGGGGGGATGACCCAGGGTGGTGTTTATGTCACGGTCAAGTCACTGATGTCCCCCACGGTGCAGATCCTCACCTTTATATGGCAGGGGACAGGCGGCTCTCCACGAAAAACGGGCGGGTGCGGGCATCATTCGGTGCGGTTCGGATGGGGCCGGGTGTAACGCCTGGCGGCGGTCTTGACACCGGACTCTGCCGCCCGCCACCGAGGCCCGGCCAGCCTCGTCTCAAACCGATCGGATTCCGCGCGGGAATGGAAGACGGTCCGGAGGCCTGTAGGTCAGTTGTTCGGCTCTTCTTTTTCCCCAAGCCGCGACGCAGTCTCGGGTGTTGTTGGGTATTCCTGGTGCAGTTGCTAGTGTGCGAGGAACACGGTGTAGGGGGAACTCTCCTCAATGCCACCGATACTGCGCCGGAGTGCGGAGTGCTGACCTGGTCGTAACCGGCTCTGGAGGTAGCTGCAGCGCGGTCGTTTGCCGTTCGGTCAGCGAGGCCATTGCTCAACCTCTAGACCACCTGGGATTGGTAAGAGTGGGCTCCTCTAGCGCTTCTTAGATCCACGTGCTATTTCTGGTTAATTTTGTAGCGGGGCTATTAGCGAATGCCGTGGATGGGACGGATTCACCTGGAGAAGCTGCAGGAGCTCTGTTAAAAAGCGGCCGCCATCATGCGCCCCGCCCCCGGAAGTCAGCCATAACCTTTTTATATTTCTGTACATGGAGCCGATAAGCGGCTTGTTTTTTACAGTATGAGTAGACATTTTCTATGGTACCATTAGGGGGTTCATTTGACGCTGTGGTCGCTTTTTGTCAAGGTTTTTGGGAGATGAGCTGAACAAAATACAGCAGTCCTGTTAGTGTTTTTATTTTTATTGTTTACAGCGGTCACAGTGTGGTATAAATGTTAACTTTACTCAGCAGATCAATACGATTACAGCGATACCAAATTGAAATTTTCCGCCTGGGAGCCATAACTTTTTTTTTTTCCTGTGTATGGAGCTGAGTAGGAGCTTGTTTTTGTAGGGTGAGTTGATGTTTTATTGATATCATTTTTGGGGGGACATAACTTTTTGATCATTTAATCTGTTTTTTTGGGAGTCAGAACGAAGAAAATACAGCAACTCTGGTAGTTTTTTGTTGTTGTTTTACAGTGCTTTCCATGCAGTATTCCTGATATATTAGTTTTACTCTGTGGGTCGATATGATTATAGTGATACTCTATTTCTATAGTTTTTTTTATGTTAAAGCACTGTAAAAAAAAAAAAAAGACGTTTTTTATTGTGTAAATCAATATTTGTGTATCGCAATATTCTGATAGCTGTAACTTTTTTATTTTGCCATATTTTGAGCTGTGTAAGGGCTTTTTTTTCCCGGGGATGAACTGACATTTTCATTTCCACCACTTAGTAGGCTATACAGTTGAAACCAGAAGTTTACATACACTATGTAAAAAGAGATCATATGCATGTTTTTCTCACTATCTCGAAAATTGAATCAGAATATACCTTACCATTTTAGGTGAATTAGGATTTACCTTAATTATTTGTTTTTGCCAAATGCCAGTATAATGAGAGAGAGAGGTATTTTATTACATTACATTACATTTTATTACAAGTCAAAAGTTTACATACTCTAGGATTACTATGTCGTTGGGACAGACCATATGATGATGTCATGTCTTTGGAAGTTTCTGATAGCTTTATTGGCAACATATGAGTTAATTAGAGACACATATGTGGATGTATTTTTAATGCAACATCAGAAGAAACTCACTGTCTTTCTGTGTGTAACTTTCTATGGGAAATATTAAAAAAACAGCCAAGAAATTGTGGACTTGCTTAAGTCTGGATCATCTTTGGATGGCAATTTCCGACACCTGGAAGACTTGCCTCAGTTATCTGTACAACAATTATATGTAAGTACAACAAGTGAGACTGTCCAAGCCATATACCATCAGGTAGGGAGACGGGCGTTATGTGTTCAGAGTTGAATGTGCTTTGGTCCGACATGAGCATCATCAACCCGAAGAACAAAAGCAAAAGACTTTGTGAAGGTGTCTGAAAGAAGCTGTAAGATTGTGTAATTATCCACAGTGAAACGAGTATAGTGTCATCATGGGCTGAATGTCTACTCTGCAGGAAGAAGTCATTACATCCAAAAGAAATTTATAACTTTCTTATTGAGTAGTGTTCTGCAGGACTGTATCACTCAGGGGCTTGTGTTTTGTGGGGATTTGTGTGTAATCAATCCCCAAACAGTTAATTGGATGAGGGACAGAATCTGAAACCTGCAGGCAGGAAATGAGTAGAAGCTGTCCCAGGTAAGATGTGTGGGGGACTTTTAAGGGTCCCACACTGAACAATGTAGGTGGGAGACTGACTTCTATGCAGGATGTAGGCAAGGACCTGAGCTGGTGCTGCCCCATAGCATTGTTAATGTGATGCCAGATGGAGGTTAGCGGGATCCAGCAGCTGCAGGGGGAATTACCTGATGTGTGTTCTGAGTGTCTGCCCGCACACCGAGAGGAGGAGCAGGAATTAGGCTGCCGGGCAGGAGGGTTAAACTGTGTGTCTAGCCAGTCCTAGCAGTTTTTGCTGACGGATCTTCTGTTCCGCAAGGACAGGGGTTAATGCAGGGCAAAACTGGCTTCCGCTGCATGCAAAGGCCTTTTGTATGGTTCCCGGAACAGGAGATTAATAGGCAGCTATACAGGAGTTAGGTGCAGAACACCTCAGTCGGCTCCTCGTGCTCCTCCTCCCACTGGCATCGCACCTCTATACTTCATGCCAAGCATTGGAATATGAGCCACTACCTACTTTTCCCCAAGATTTGGGGGGGAAAAATGGGTGTCTTTTTGTCAAAAAATACAGTAAACCCTTTCATTGTTCCGGTTTTTGGTACGGTTGGAAAGTATGTGATTTATCTTACGTAGAGAAAAAAAAATTTTTTTTCTCAATTTTTTCGACTCCAGTATCACGTTCTTGCTGCCTGTAGTAGTCTACTGAGAGATGAGAGATAAGGAGGAGAGAGCTTCAGAAGAGGCTGAGGCAGACAGTGAAATATGGAGGCCCGCTAAAAGCTTTATTAAGTTTAATATCTTAGTCTGGGTTGAATCACAGCGTACATGTTTTCAATAATGCTGTATAACATCCTCCATGCTTTTGAATGCTTCTTAGGTGTGCTGTATGTAGGAGAGCTTTTCCCCTGTACTAATTTGATTTCTAAGATGGCCAAAAAATATATAAACAATTTCATCCTGTTCAAGATTTTTCAATTATTTTCTCTACAAATCTGTGAAGGCTTTTTGTGTCTCTACTATATCTAGCTGAAAAAATTTCACACTGGTAGATCTGAATAAATGTCTTGAAAACATGCTGACTCAAATATTAAAAAAATGATTGTATCTGATTTCAAAATATAAACCAAAAGAAATCGGGTAAATAGAATTTTGCCTTGTAAAGAATGGCGGAGCGACTCTTTGGAATGCTGGGATATTAAACGATTCTTTTTCTCGGCTACGTCATAAAGAGTTCAAAATCAAAACCAAAGGTACTGTACGGCTGATTTCGCCCTTCTGGTGCAGTAAGGTGCTGACAGAAGCTGGTAAGATTGTGTCATTATCCACATTTGAAACGAGTATAGTGTAACATGGGGCTGAATGTTACTCTGCCAGGAAGAAGTCATTACTCCAAAAGAAACATCTAAACTTTCTTTTGAGTAGTGTTCTGAGGACCTGTAAACACCTCAGGGGCATGGTATTGAGGGGATTAGTGTGTAATCATCCCCAACAGTTAATTGGCAGAGGGACAGAATCAGACACCTGCAGCGCAGGAATGAGTAGAAGCTGTCCAGTCAGAAGAGTGGGGCCCTTTTTAAGGGTCCACACTGACACTGAAAGGGGGAGACAGACTTCTTAAGCAGGATGTAGGCAAGGACCTGAGTGGTTTCTGCCCCCATAGCAATGTTACTGTGAAGCCAGATTTGGGTGTTCAAAAAGAACATATGTAGAGGCGATTTTTTCTTTAGATCTTTTGTGTTGCGAATCTAAATGGATTTAAAAGTTGACGAGTTGGATAGTTTGACACCATAGGGAATGAATGAGGAATTATCATTTACTGTTTTTTTTTATAAAAGGTAAGTGCAATTTTTTTTCCCGTTTTTCTCACTATCTGACATGAAATCAGAATAAACCTTACCCATTTTAGGTGAATTAGGATTACCTAAATTATTTGTATTTGCCAAATGCCAGAATAATTCCCTTTTTTTTCCCTGGGTGTATATTTCTACCATTGTGGTTGATATAATATGCAATCATTGTCATTTTTTTTATGTTTAGGGACCTATAAGCTTTGTCATACTGGTGCTTATTATGGTCCATCGGCCTGTTGGTGACTGTCGTTCATGCACCTTTAGGCATTTTCAACAGTTTTAAATTCTTTTTAAAGTGTCCTTTTTTTGCACAATAAAGATTTTTATTATAAGAGCTCCTGTGCTTAGACGGGTTGTCCAGGACTTACGACTTACAAAACTTTTGGTGTACTGGGGTATGATTAGGAATACAAAAAAAGAAGAATACTTACCTCTGTGACGCTCCTGTTCCATCCAAGTGGCCGTCCTATACATCCCTATACACAGTGAACATCCATCGTTCACGTGCTATGTGCAGCCATTCACGAGCCAGAGCGGTCAAGTGCATGTGATGTTGCGATCTGTGATTGGCAGCGTATAGCATGTGAATGATGGATGTTCGCTGTTCAGCCGGGATCTACGGGCCGGCCACCGGGACGGAACGGGAGCGTCATGAATGTGAGTATACTTCTTTTTTTCTATTTCTAATCATACCCCAGTGAACCAATGAGCTTTTGTAAGTCCCAGACAACCTCTTTAAGGATTTTAATGCTTTGTAATTTTTGTTATGTTTTTTTCAGTATGTTTGCATGCTAAAGTTTTTGGTTGTGCTCTTCCATTACCATAATATATCTTTAATTGGGGTTTCCATAAACAAGTAGAGAAGCAAGAATGTAGAGTAAGCTATGTAGTAGGATAACAAATGTCTTATACTCTTATTTTTGCACACATTTTTGAAGGTCATACCATAAAAGAATGGACTCAAAGGATGGACCACAGTTATAGGCTTTACATTAGCTTTATATTAGCTTATGACTATTATAAAGATGCCATACCATTTAAGTTCGTAAAAAAGATGACAAAAGTGAAAAACAGGGCAACACAACAAATAAAGACATTGATAACTCCAGTTTACTTGGTCTTGAGGAGAATGTTCCTGATAATACTGTGATCAAATATGCACTGGAAGGTGACCTTTAGAAAGCTTCATTATGGCAAGAGCTGTAAAACTATGAAGTATCACCAGAATACCCCAAATTCCCAGATTTGTTTCCAACTTTATCAGTGTCTTTTTTTTTCCAAGTTTTCAGCCTATTTCAGACTGATTTGTTATTGAGGCACTAAATCCTTCATCCCATGTCTCATTTCCCTGACTAACAGAATAACTATGGGGCACTTTCATTTGGCAGATTCCCTGGTGATGCTGACAACTCCCATCATTTATGGACAAGTAAGTTAAGGTTGATAACTGTCTAAATCTCCCTCTGAAATTGATTGATATGACATCTATTCAATTATTCTCCCAGCATGCCACGCAAAAAAGTCATTTACTCCTGACTGAAGATAACTGAGTTTGGGATTAAAAAGGTGCTCTCCGAAGAGCAGAGTTTAATGACAGCATATTACTGCAGGGTTGTCTGCAGGTGCAGCGCTTACTGCACCAGAAGGCGAAAGCAGCCGGACAGTACCTTTGGTGTTGATTTTGTGCCCTTTATGACGTAGCCGAGAATAGAATCGTTAATATCCCAGCATTCCAAAGAGTCGCTCCGCATTCTTTACAAGGCAAAATTCTATTTACCCGATTCTTAGGTTTATATTTTGAAATCAGATACAATCATTTTTTTAATATTTGAGCTCAGCATGTTTTCAAGACATTTATTCAGATCTACCAGTGTGAAAATCTTTCAGCTAGATATAGTAGAGACACAAAAAGCCGTCACAGATTTGTAGAGAAAATAATTGAAAAATCTTGAACAGGATGAAATTGTTTATATATTTGTGGCCATCTTAGAAATCCAATAAGTACAGGGGAAAAGTCTCCTACATACAGCACAGCCTAAGAAGCATCAAAAGCATGGAGGATGTTATACAGCATTATTGAAACATGTACGCTGTGATTCAGACCCAGACTAAGATATTAAACTTAATAAAGCTTTTAGCGGTGCCTCCATATTTCACTGTCTGCCTCAGCCTCCCTGCAGCTCTCTCCTCCCCATCTCTCCTCACTCCGTAGACCACTACAGGCAGCAAGACACGTGATACTCGAGTAAAAAAAAATGGAGAAAAAAAAGTTTTTTTTCTCTACTAAGATATATCACATACTTGCCAACCGTACCAAAAACCGGAACATGAAAGGGTTTACTGTATTTTTTGAACTATAAGACACCCTTTTTTCCCCCCAAATCTTGGGGAAAAGTAGGGGTGTGTCTCATAGTCCGAATGCTGGCAGGAAGTTGAGGAGGTGCGATGCTGGGGGAGGAGGGAGCGTGGTGCCGACTGAGGTGTTCGGCACCTAACTTCCTGTAGTGCTGCCTATTAATCTCCTGTTCCGGGAACCAGACAAATGGCCGTTGATTGCCTGCGGAGCCAGTTTGCCCTGCATTAACCCCTGGCTGCTGGTAAAGAAGAGCCGTCAGCAAAAACTGACAGGACAGGGCGAGACACACAGTGTACCTCCTGCCCGGCAGCAACATTTCCTGCTCCTTCCTCTCGGTGTGCGGGCAGACCCTCAGAACACACATCAGGTGAATTCCCCTGCAGCTGCTGGATCCCGCTAACATCCATCTGGCATCACAGTAACGTTGCTATGGGGCAGCACCAGCTCAGGTCCTTGCCTACATCCTGCTTAGAAGTCTGTCTCCTCCTTCAGTGTCAGTGTGGACCCTTAAAAGGCCCCCACTCTTCTGACTGGACAGCTTCTACTCATTTCCTGCGCTGCAGGTGTCTGATTCTGTCCCTCTGCCAATTAACTGTTGGGGATGATTACACACTAATCCCCTCAATACTCATGCCCCTGAGTTGTTACAGGTCCTGCAGAACACTACTCAAAAGAAAGTTTTAAATGTTTCTTTTGGAGTAATGACTTCTTCCTGGCAGAGTAGACATTCAGCCCATGTTGACACTATACTCGTTTCACTGTGGATAATGACACAATCTTACCAGCTTCTGTCAGCACCTTCACAAAGTCTTTTGCTTTTGTTCTTGGGTTGATATGCTCATGTCGGACCAAAGCACATTCATCTCTGAGACACAGAACCCGTCTCCTACCTGAGTGGTATGATGGCTGGACATTCTCATCTTGTTTGTACTTACATATAATTGTTTGTACAGATAACTGAGGCATCTTCAGGTGTCTGGAAATTGCATCCAAAGATGATCCAGACTTGTGCAAGTCCACAATTTTCTTGGCTGATTTCTTTATTCTTTCCCATGATGTTACACACAGAAGCAGTGTGTTTCTGATGTGCATTAAAAATACATCCACAGATGTGTCTCTAATTAACTCAGATGTTGCCAATAAAGCTATCAGAAACTTCCAAAGACATGACATCATCATATGGTCTGTCCCAACGACATAGTAATCCTAGTGTATGTAAACTTTTGACTTTGAAGAATGTAATAAAATACCTCTCTCTCTCATTATTCTGGCATTTGGCAAATACAAATAATTTAGGTAATCCTAATTCACCTAAAATGGGTAAGGTTTATTCTGATTTCATGTCAGATAGTGAGAAAAACGGGAAAAAAAATTGCACTTACCTTTTATAAAAAAAAACAGTAAATGATAATTCCTCATTCATTCCCTATGGTGTCAAACTATCCAACTCGTCAACTTTTAAATCCATTTAGATTCGCAACACAAAAGATCTCAAGAAATATCGCCTCTACATATGTTCTTTTTGAACATCCATCTGGCGTCACAGTAACATTGCTATGGGGCAGCACCAGCTCAGGTCCTTGCCTACATCCTGCTTAGAAGTCTGTCTCCTCCTTCAGTGTCAGTGTGGACCCTTAAAAGGCCCCCCACTCTTCTGACTGGACAGCTTCTACTCATTTCCTGCGCTGCAGGTGTCTGATTCTGTCCCTCTGCCAATTAACTGTTGGGGATGATTACACACTAATCCCCTCAATACTCATGCCCCTGAGGTGTTACAGGTCCTGCAGAACACTACTCAAAAGAAAGTTTTAGATGTTTCTTTTGGAGTAATGACTTCTTCCTGGCAGAGTAGACATTCAGCCCATGTTGACACTATACTCGTTTCACTGTGGATAATGACACAATCTTACCAGCTTCTGTCAGCACCTTACTGCACCAGAAGGCGAAATCAGCCGTACAGTACCTTTGGTTTTGATTTTGAACCCTTTATGACGTAGCCGAGAATAGAATCGTTAATATCCCAGCATTCCAAAGAGTCGCTCCGCATTTTTTCAAGGCAAAATTTATTTACCCGATTCTTAGGTTTATTTTTGAAATCAGATAAATCTTTTTTTTTAATTTTGGCTCAGCTTTTTTTCAAGACATTTTTTCAGATTACCGTGTGAAAATCTTTCACTTAATATAGTAGGACACAAAACCGTCCAGTTTTGTAGAGAAAATAATTGAAAAAATCTTGAACAGGAAAATTGTTTATTATTTGTGGCCATTTAAAAACCCAAAAAAGTACAGGGGAAAAGCCCCTACAAAACACACCTAAGAAGCATAAAAAGCATGGGGAGTTATACAGCATTATTGAAACATGTACCTGTGATTCAGACCCCCCCAAAGATATTAAACTTAAAAAAGCTTTTAGCGGTGCCCCCCATTTTTCACTGTTTTGCTCGCCTCCCTGAAGCTCTCCCCTCCTTATCTCTCCTCTCTCAGTAAATCAGGCAGCAAAAAACGTGATACTGGAGTCGAAAAAAATTGGAGAAAAAAAATTTTTTTTTTTCTACTAAGATATATCACAATTTCCCAAAGTACCAAAAACCAACATGAAAGGGTTTACTGATTTTTTTGAAAATATAAAACACCCCTTTTTTCC
This sequence comes from Phyllomedusa bahiana, assembly GCA_025379985.1. Lineage (NCBI taxonomy): Eukaryota > Metazoa > Chordata > Amphibia > Anura > Hylidae > Phyllomedusa > Phyllomedusa bahiana. Next base: position 140,383 of record JAODAL010000703.1, read on the forward strand.
CCAAATCTTGGGGAAAAGTAGGGTGTGTCTCATAGTCCGAATGCTGGCAGGAAATTGAGGAGGTCGTGCTGGGGGGGGGGAGCGTGGGGGCCGACTGAGGTGTTCGGCACCCAATTCCTGTAGTGCTGATTAATCTCCTGTTCGGAACCAGACAATGGCCGTTTTTTGCCTGCGGAGCCCTTTGCCCCGCATTAACCCCTGGCGTGTAAAAAAGAGCCCTCGCAAAAAATGCTAGGACAGGGGGAGAACACGTGTACCTCCTGCCGGGGCTAGATTTTCCCCTCCTTCCCTCGGTGGCGGGCAGACCCTCAGAACACACATCTGAAAATTTCCCCTGCAGCTGCTGGATCCCGCTAACATCCATCGGATCACAGTAAACGTTGTATGGGGCGCACCAGCTCAGGTCCTGTAATCCGTTAGAAGTCTTCTCTCCTTCGTGTCGTGGGGCCCCTTTTAAAAAGGCCCCCCACTCTTCTGACGGGGAAGCTTCTATCATTTCCTGCGCTGCAGGTTCTGTTCTGTCCTCTCCCAAAATTAACTGTTGGGGATGAAAACCCCAATAACCCCCTCAAACCATGCCCTGATTTGTTAAGGTCCTGAAAGGGAAAACTACTCAAAAGAAAGTTTTAAATTTTTCTTTTGGGGTAATGACTTCTTCCTGCAGAGTAGAATTCAGCCCCTGTTGACATTACCTTTTTTATGTGGATTAAAAACATTTTACCAGTTCTGTCGACCTTCACAAAATCTTTTGCTTTTGTTCTGGTTGATATGCTCATGTCGGACCAAAGCACATTCATCTTGAAAAATAACCCGTCTCCTACGATGGTATGTGGCTGCAGTCTATCTTGTTTGTACTTAATAAATTTGTTTTACAGATAACTGAGGCATCTTCAGGGTGTCTGGAAATTGACCCAAGATGATCAGATTTGTGCAAGTCCACAATTTTCTTGGCTATTTTTTTATTTTTCCCCCCGATGTTACACCAGAAGCAGTGGGTTTTTGATTGCATTAAAAATACACCCACAATTGTCTCTAATTAACTCAGATGTTGCCAAAAAAGCATCAGAAACTTCCAAAACAGGACTCATATATGGTCTGCCCCAACGAATAGTAATCCTAGTGTATGTAAACTTTTGTTTTGGGAAAAGTAATTTAAAATACCTCTCTCCTCATTATTCTGGCTTTTGGGAAATACAATAATTGGGTAATCCTAATTCACCAAAAAATGGGTAAGGTTTATTCTGATTTCAGTAGATAGTGAGAAAAACGGGAAAAAAAAAATTGATTTCCCTTTTAAAAAAAAAACATAAATGATAATTCCTCTTTCATTCCCTATGGTGTTCAAATACCCCAACTCGTAACTTTTAAATCATTTAGATTCCCCAACACAAAAGATCTCAAGAAATACGCCTCTAAAATTGTTTTTTGATGCACGTCCTCCTATATGGCAATTAGTGCTAAAGAATGCTTGGCCCCACGGGGTTAGCCCTTTGCCCTAATCAGCATCCATTTTGTGAAACCCTTATTTTTTGTCCTTTGAGAGATGCAGAGCCTGTGTGCACACCCAAAGCACTACTCTGCTCTCTAGCTACTGGAGAATATGATGGCTGGTGTAAGCTGCCACTCAGCTCTGGGACGCCATTTTGGCCCGTCCCAGGGGGGTTTCTAGCTTTGGATCGCCATCCTTGGTAGAACGATAATGGCACTCTGATGCTAGTCTTCTCTGTATGGCTTCACTCAACTTTATTAAGGCACACAGTGTACAAAACAAAACACATAAAATAAAACCCTTTTGGCCTTTGGGCCCACTAACTTACTTACAGGTCCCTCTCTGTCTCGAGGTCTGTGCCTATCGCACAGCCCCTCAACAATACAGTTTCCACACTGTGTCCTAGGCTTCCCTGTAGCCTCTGGGGCCCAGAGCTCTCTCTCAGCTCTGCTGCTTCATACCTTCAGGTAAGAGCCACGCCCCCGATCACCTGGAGTACCAGGCTGTTATAGGCCTCCAGAGATGTCCATTATCTGGGCTGGAACCCAAAGTGACCTGGATGCGGGGACAGCCACCACCCGACATATAGCTGTCCCGGAAGAGCCACCCCATACCTAGCTGCCTTGCAGCTATTTTAGCCGCTACCGTAAGTGACAGTAATATGACACTGACACAAAACAGGTGGCTTTGCCCCACCGAGCCCAGTTCCTCGGTGGCGCATCTGCAGAGGGTCTCCGGCCGTAGACTCTAGTGGCAGGATCATGCGACTACCAGCAGTCGCTCTGCCACACTGGGCACAAAGGGAGTATGTATGTGCGGCAATGCCCGTTTCTGAGTCAAGCCATCACACAGTGAGGTAACAACTGAGCAATCGCAGTAAGCCAGGCAGAAGTACAGTGCTGGAAAGAACCCATGGCAACATGCAGTATTCAGAGGAAACAGAGAAGCTGATGTAATATGGATGTCCTACATTGCTCTCCTCTTGTCAACTCTTCACACAACTGCCTCCAAGATTTCTCCTCTGCTTTCCATATACTCTGGACCTCACCACGCCAACATATCAGAGTTTCAAAATTAACCTGAAAACCCATCTTTTTAGCAGCCTACACCCTACAATAACTATGTTTCTACTACACCATTATACAAACCTCTGTCCCTTATTGCCCCCTTCTCCATTGTAGACTGTAAGCTCTTACGTGCAGGGTCCTCTCCCCTTCTGTATTAGTTTATTTGGTGTTATATTCATATTTGTCCTGGTCTTATATTAGGACCCTGGGTACCTGGGCTTGCAAAGCGCCCTGGAATTAAGAGTGCTTTAAAATAAATAATAATAATAGTAATGACAAGGGCAAAAAAAGATAAGAAACCATATTCGTGGTATGACAGTTAATGAAGTCAGACAATCTGTATTCCATATAGTTCAATAGATTGACAGACTTGTCATCTGCATGAATAAATGAACATGTCAAACAATGACCACATGGAAATGTTCCACGCAATTTAAATCTTGAACATGTATTCTTTAAAGGATGTACAAAATGAATGTGAGAAAGAATATCCTTTATATTTTGTGCCCTGCGGGATATCAAAATAGATTTTTCTGTGATCAAATTGGTAAGTTGAGTATTACAACAGAAAAGCTTTCACTTACTAGGAAGAATCCTATGTAATTCAGACCACTGGTTATTAAACATGTTCAATATACAAAGCCTATTCTCTTGTTGTCGCACCCTGGATCGTAGAATGTCCTTTTATGTAGCACATGTCCTGTAGCCCTCTCACAGACTTTTCAAATTATTTTTTGAGGACATCCTCTTTATTTAAACATCCTAATTAATTAACTTGCCTGTTATTTAAATTCAATTTTGGTGCTGCAATTTAACTTAATCCTCAAAAACTGGCAAATTGGAATGCTCTTACATATATGTCAGAGTTGGAAACTTGTAAAGTGCAGAATATTATTGGTTGTTTCTTAAAGTCGTCCATTATTCCACATGATCTTGAAAACCAAATATTTCAGGGAGTAAAAAGACCCCATTGAAAGCCCACTGTCTCTATTCAATTCCCATACATAAAAGACAAATGTATTCTATTAAAGCAAAACTGAACATGCAGTCCAATCTACAGACATTATGTTATCGAGCAGGATGATGATGAGCTAAGCAGACGGATATGCAGTATAGTTTTATTTGAAAAGTGTAACTTAATTCAATCACAACTCTGCTTATTCTGAGTTTATTGGTCAAGTGGGCTAATTGACAGTTTTCCCTGTATGAGTGTGCATACAATGATAGCTGTCAATTACTTGTAGGACTGCTCGTTATACTACGAAGCCTAGAAAGAACAGAGTTTGAAATGAACTAATGACATGTTATACTGGGTATTGTATAAAAACTAAATACCAATGTGCTCAGTTCATCCTGCTCTATAGCAAGCTGACTGCACTTTCAGTATTTGTTTTTAGGTATTTCAAGGTTTAGCTTTAAGGCAGTGTAGAATGCGCCAGAATGTATGAAACTGTTCTTCTGCAGGTCATACATACAGGCATAGTGTAGTGCCTGGCTGTTCTAACTATTATGTGCCAAGGTTTGGCATCAAAGAATCATAAATGTGTCTAATACTATGAATGTGGTGCGATACACCCCGTTCTTACATGTCGCCCTAAATGTTGGGAAGCAAAACAGTGCTAAAACTCATTTTTATATTGTGTATTGGATAATTCATGGAATAACTTATGAGACATTCTATTACTTCCTAGACTAATAGTAAATACAGTATCTTCTCAGTGTCGTATGACCATTTATCCCCTGGACTAACGACAGTGGTGTGCTTTCTACACCAATGTCACTATTTTATACTAATAGTATCCAGTATCACTAAAGCACATTCATACACGTTTACCATTATTTTGCTAAGGTCCACAGTCTTTTTGCACTGTTACTATGGCAGCATCAACGACCCATTTCAATCCATCATTTTAAAAGGTTTTGTGTTTGATATTGCAGGGAACAGAAAATTACACATTTACCAAAAGTGTCGAAAATATATTTTTGAATTGCATTTGAGAGGTTTTTATTTGCTTTACTTCAGCTTTATACATAAATAATTTTTTTATGTTTATAGAAATTATATTTTTTTGGTAGCATAAAAAGCAGATTAATTTCTTCACTACATCTGTGCTTATCATACAAAATTGAATGCATAAATATTGCATTAAATGTGAAAAAAGAGAAATAAGAGAGGAAAGATATCAAAAATATGCAAATGATTGGATGTCATAAAGCTGAAATGTTTGTGAGTATTGAGCTAATCATATTGTATGATGTAAATTCCACTATATTACAGGAATGGGAATGGTTACCAGTGGTTTTGTTCATGTGTGGCAGTACCTAGACCTTTCAATTCAAGGACATATAGTCCATTATTGATTAAAAGATAGCAGTCATGGGTCTATGATATCCTAACCAGTTTTGCCTTTTCATTGATTTCTTTAATGTAACATATAGTTATTTTTGTATTGTGAGATCAGAAATTTGTCTTTGCCATGATTACCCTGCAACTAGGGTGTGCTGTCCCAACTAAGGCTTCCAACTGGGATCCATTTATTATATGTATATTCTATGATCTACCTTTTGTATACCATGTTTGATATCTTACATTGCCACCCTGTGGCCAATGTTTGTTTATGATTATTTAGCCATTGATTATGTAATTTTACATATGTATTTGCTCTGCTGTTCTGTGAGGTCACATCATGTTGTTCTGCTGTATCTTCTGTTGAGCAGATATGTTACACAGAGCTGGAGAAGAGAATTTGTTTTGACTTCTATATGTTGTCTCTGAAAATAAAGTCAATAAAACTACCTAACGCACATCCATTGCATCTTCCTCACTGGATCTCTACATGAAACTGATGAAGCTAGGGGATTGAATATAATAAGTTCACTATCTACCATTTACGTGTACAAAGATTGCTGCTCACACTCATCAGGGACTTCTCTAATGTACATCGGTAACAGAATAGTCAAAACAACTCTAAACATGCAGTGTCTGCATGTTACACATAGTCTACAAGCAAGCATAGAGCTGTCTACTGTCTTAAACAGCATTTGGCTTCTCAACCGCAATGAACCAAGTTACAGTCCTGTCTTAAAGGGACTGTACCACCTGAACAGAGAATAACATGTCCAAAAAAAGCTAAGTGGATTCTGCTGATCACTGGACCTAAGCAAATGTATCCTGTTACAAAAATTTAGATGTACATGAAGTAGAGTCTACGTTTATTAAAGAACAAACTGTTTGGTCTAAATGTGCGATTAAACCGTCGCAGAAGATTATAGAGAACTTCGAGGTTGAACGCTATACAGCAGATCTTTCACGCTATAACAATAATGCAGCGAAGTTAACCTCAAGTTTGAATAATTTATCGACTGTCTGCAAAGTATGTCATTTTCCTGAATAACTCTAATTTTGATGATGCTTCAGCAGAGCTAGCTGAGAGAGAGTCTCGCCTCCATGGAAAGGAGGCCTTAGTGAAAGATGCCAAGGATAAGGCAGAACGCCGGAATACACACTTACAAGACATTAAGTCACATTGGCCAATTCTACTAAAGATACATCTTCATCTTCCAGATCATTTCATTCTAGAAGGTCAGCATTATATCACAAGCTTATAGAAATCTGCAAAGGCAGAAGAAGCTAGTGTTAGAAGTTCATTTGCTAAGAAGGCAGCAGAAATGGCACAGATGGAGGTGGAGGCGAAAGACCAGCTAAAAATTCTCCAAATGGAAAAGGACTAAGCAGCTGCCGTAGTCAAACTAAAAGTTCTTTAATGAGCATTAAGCCAAGATACTGATCTTCACTGCTCTATCTCAGAAGAAGTAAAAGACTGACTGGACTGCCGATTACGTGCTAAAGTAATCATTGTCTATATCTCGGGTTAGCCACAATGAATTTGCTCTCAAAACAGAAACTTCTAAGTTGAACGTACCAGCGCCACTTCTAACCTACCACACAGATGTACCCACACAGCAACAGATATTGCCACCCGCCAATGTGTCACGGTTCATGCCGCGGTCCCTGCCTTGGACCGTCGGCCTGTCCGTGCCTGCCATGTCTCTGCTGGGGCTCCCTGTGCAGGGGTCCCAGCAGCCGGTGTTCTGCTATGTACTCGCCTGTCCTGTCCTGTCCAGTCTTGTTGCTTCCTGGGTCCTGTCTGTGCACTGTGCCTCCTAAGGCGTGCGCGCGGCAGCTTCCTGCCTATTTATAGTTTCCTGTTCTGTGCACCTTCCTCTTCACCCCTGACCTCTGGCTATAAGAGGAAGTTCTTGTCTCTACTCTGGGTCAGTTCATTGCAGTCTGCCAGCATCTTGAGCTCCTGCCAGCATCTCAGGTCTGCTGTTGGAGCCTTTAACCCCTGAGATGCTGGTCCAGTGTCTTGGTCATCTGAGCTCCTGGCCGTCCATCCGTCGTGTCTGTGTCTCCTGTATCCTGCCGTGTTCCTGTATGTGCTCTCCTGTTCCTGCCGTGTTCCCTGGTCTGTACCTGATGTGTTACCCGTCCAGTTCCTGCCGTATCCTGTGGTGCTATGTGTACGTTTAACCCTCCTGTATCCTGCTGTACATGTTCCTGTGTTCTGTATTCCACCGCCTGGATTCCTGTCTTGCACCCGGCTGTCACGCAGGTAGCCACGTCTGGGGTAGTGACCTGCGGGTCCCGTAGCCAAGTCCATCCCGCTTTGCGGCGGGCTCTGGCGAAGACCAGGGGCCCCTTAGACTCCACTCCCTGGCGTGGTCCTCCAGCTACCACCTCGCCTGCGGTGATCACAGAGGATCCACACCCGGATGTCTGCGGTCGACGCTTCGGCGTACGTCCATCGGCGCCGCACCGTTACACAATGACAAGGTTATTTTCAGTATCTGACCAGCAGATCTTCCAGAGACTAAACCACAGCTTAATCATTATGCTACAACATTTTCTCCTGATTTATCTCAGCCTTATACACCAGAGACACCACAATGCAATCTAGCAACAAGGAGTGGGAATCAGACATGTCGGACTTTGCTAGGGAGCTGATAAACATTAGTCTCTCAAAGTTTGATGACCATGCTGAAAACTGTAAAACCTGGAAATTGACCTTTGATCTTAACCTCACTACTAAAAAAAAAAGAACTTGACTTGCTTGTCAACTGGTTAGGCCCAGAATGTGCAGGACGGGTAAATACATTAAGAGCAGTTCATGCAAGCCACTCAGAGGAGAGATCTGAACAGAACTATGGTTCTAAAGCTATAGAAAGTGCCTTATTTAATAGCCATCAAGCATTCCCAAAGATTACTAGCAAGGATAACTGCAAGCTCCAGGATCTGAGTGACTTACTAAACTAATTAGAACTGGCTAAAATGGACCCACGTCTGTCAGGACTGAGTTACCTTGATACTTCTTATGATGTCCAGTGGTCTCCAAACTACTTCATGGTACGCAAGAAAAATGGCCAGACCAAGGGTCAAGATACAAAAGAGGAAAATAAAAAAAGCACCAACCTTTCAAAGCATAGTGCATTGATATAACAGCCTGTGGAGGTGGGCAGTGCAGGAAACCAAAATGGAGGTATCTACTTCTCCTTATATAGTTTAAAAGCAAATATGTGCCAAATACAATGTATAGTTCTGCACAGAAAAACATTTCTGAAAAAAACACCCCAAACTGAGATCCCGTTGTAAGCCGGGGGTGGCTTGAGCATTTTTTGGCCAAAAACATGCGGACCAAGAATCTCAAAGTTTTTTAATATATTGTAGATAGCATAAAATGCTTCTTTGGAGATTTCCATGTGGTTTTTTTTGCCCTTTTTGCAGTGGTGTGCCACTGGTATTGGACTGTGTGCATATGTATATCTGCCGCAGCCATGCCAGTGGCACCAGGTTCGCAGTGTTTTTTTTCAGAAATGTTTTTCTGTGCAGAACTATACTTGTATTTGGCACATATTTGCTTTTAAACTATATAAGGAGAAGTAGATACCTCCATTTTGGTTTCCTGCACTCGCCCACCTCCACAGGCTGTTATATCAATGCACTATGCTTTTAAAGGTTGGTGCTTTTTTTTTTCCTCTCTGCATTTTGGAGGCCATTTGGCACAGTGAGAGGTCTGAAATTGACCCAGGTGACAGATAATATAGAGAGTAGGACCACCCAACTGAGATCCCGTTGGAAGCCGGGGGTGGCTTGAGCAATTTTTGGCCAAAAACATGCGGACCAAGAATCTCAAAGTTTTTTCATATATTATAGATAGCATAAAATGCTTCTTTGGAGATTTCCATGTGTTTTTTTTTGCCCTTTTTGCAGATACAAAAGAGAACACAATGGGGGACATGTATGAAAACTGTCTAGGTCTAAGACTGTCTGTTACGTTTCAAAGCTTTATTGGAACAAACATAGTAGCACATGAAACAAAGGGAAATGCTTGAAACGCGGATGGGAAGTGGATCCTTGGGACCACGGAGGCAGACTCCACCTACCGCACCAGGGTGTAAAGCCTCGGCCAGAGTACTGGGATACTGTCCACTTGAAAAGCCCAAAAGGGCAAGGCCTTCCGGAGGCTGCAGATGACAGGAGGGCTTGGGCCACTGTGGAACATGACAGAGCTCACACAGGACTCTGTCAGGAGGGACAGCACAGGAACTCAGGACTCCGCCAGGAGGGACAGCACAGGAACACAGGACTCCACCAGGAAGGACAGCACAGGAACTCAGGACTCCGCCAGGAGGGACAGCACAGGAACACAGGACTCCGCCAGGACGGACAGTACAGGAACACAGGACTCCACCAGGAGGGACAGCACAGGAACACAGGACTCCGCCAGGAGGGACTGCTCAGGAACACAGGACTCCACCAGGAGGAAACACTCAGGAACACAGGACTCCGCCAGGAGGGACCGCTCAGGAATGCAGGACTCCCCTGGGAGGGACCCCTCAGGAGCACAGGACTCCGCCGGGAGGAACCGCTCAGGAATGCAGGACTCGCCGGAAAGGGGAAACCGTCAGGAATACAGGACTTTTCCCAGGAGGGACCCTTCAGGAACACAGGATTCCCCATGGAGGGACCGCTCAGGAACACAGGCTCTTGCCAGGAGGGGACCGCTCAGGAACACGGGAAATCCGCCAGGAGGACCGCTCAGGAACACAGGACTCCGCCAGGAGGGACCGCTCAGGAAACACAGGACTCCGCCAGGAGGGACACGCGGGTCAGGAACACAGGACTCCGCCAAGAGGGACCACTCAGGAACACAGGACTCTTCCAGGAGGGACCGCTCAGGAACACAGGATTCCGCCAGGAGGGACCGCTCAGGAACACAGGACTCTGCCAGGAGGTGCTGCACAGGAACACAACACCAAACGTAGGAACTTCCCAGGAACACGGCAAAGACAAGGCTTGGGGGGCTTGAGGCAACGAACCAGGCCTTGGCCCAGCAACACCAATGCTCAGGCACAGACTGTTGGTAGGAGGTGCCTTTTATAGGAGTCAGCAGAATAGGAAGTGATGCACTTGGCCCAGCCCAGTTGGAGAAGTTAACTGTTGCAGCACTGAACAGCATTAGCAAATTCCAACCACCAGGATCAAACACACAATTGCTTGAAGGCAGGAGGCAGAGGAATTTGCTGATTGTGTCTTTGTTGTCCATAGCAACTAATTACTGCTCCCCTTTCATTTTTTTTCTGAGCACTACATGAAATGATAGGGGAGCTCTGATTGATTGCTATGGGAAAACTGTCTAGGTTTATGGCTTTTCTTGCTGCCCATAGCAATGAATGAGAGGTTCCCCTATCATTTCATGTAGTGCTCGGAAAAAAATGAAAGGGGAGCAGTGATTGGTTGCTATGGGCAACAAGGAAAGCCTTAAACCTAGACAGTTTTCAGACAGGAGTCCCAATGTGTCTTTTCCCCCTTTCTCCTATTTTTCCAGATTCATCGGTGACCAAGCTTGGAAGAATAATGATCCCAGCTTTAACTACAGAATCTACTCTTCCAGTTTAATCATCATGCTCATCATGCTCAACTAGCAAACATAAAGATGTAAGGGGAACAGTATCTATTAGAAAGACAAACGTCAAACTTACATGGCCCTGTCCTTAAAGAAAGGGACCCTAATCGCATGTGCTCTATTCACAAATGACCTTATCCTCTAAAAAAATGTTGTGGGCTCAGGGCAAAGACTTGGCAAGTGCAGAGATACCCTCAATAATCTTGGAGTGTGTTACAAGTGTTGCTCTTTTTCCAACTACATTGAAAAAGACTGTAAGGCTGTCATCAAGTGTGCTGACTGCATTAGTGATAGACTTATTACAGCTATGCATCTTGCTTTGTCTCCTGACAACTCACAGCTGAAAACAGTATCTAATGCCATCGCAATGCATGGCGGTGAGCCACCCGCTCAAGATTCAGCCATAACCACTGTCTCCTCTTGCTGCATGAAAATATGTGGCAAAGAGAATGGTCCTAAATGCTGTGCCAAACTGTGCCTGGTCAAGGTCTACCAAGAAGGGAAATCTGAAAAGCCCACCAAAATGCTTGCCATTATAGACAAATAAAGCAACAGGTCTCTAGCAAAGCCTAAATTCTTTGAGATTTTTTGTATGAAGGGTGAAGCAACATAATATACCCTTAACACCTGCTCTGATTGTATAGAGACTTTTGGCAGAAAAGGCACTGGATATGTCATCTCTTCAATTAAAGGTTATACTCATGTACCCTTACCAATGTTAATTGAATGTGATCAGATACCTGACGAAAAAGAAGAAATACCTACACCAGAAGCTGCATATCATCATCCCCACTTGAGGCTCCCAGCTAATGAGATTCCTCCAAAGGACATGAATGCTGATATCCTATTGTTACTCAGTATAGATATTCTGAGAGTCCATAAGGTGCGTCAACAATGCAATGTTCCAGTCGATGCCTCATATGAACAAAGACCTGACTTAGGCTGGGTACTTGTGGGTGATGTATGTTTGGATAAGCGTCATTAACCATCTCAAAGGAACTCCTTCAAAACCTATGTGCTCAAAAATGGTCACACAACTCACTTTAAGCCATGCACTCATCATTATAAAGTAGAAGAAAGGTTCTCTAACTTCATCAAGGCACAGGATGCCATTCCCACCCATTATGATGACTTGGGAAGATCACTGTTTTGTACAACACAAGATGACAACAAATTAGCCTTGTCCATAGAAGACAAAAAGTTTATTAAAATAAGAGACATTAGATTTTTTAAAAATGAATCTAATAACTGGGTTGCAGCCTTGCCCTTTCGCTCTGTAAAAACCAGACTTCCAAACAACCAAGAACAGGTGTTATCCAGATTCATCTTTTTACAATGTATAATTAAGAACCAAACCTGAAATTAAAGATCACTTTGTGATATTTTGCAGTGACCATAAGGAGCAAACTCCACCTTACAAGAACATGGAGAGTGCTGGTATCTTCCCTCTTTTGGAGTATATCACCCGTGAAAACCTAACCAGATCAAAGTGGTATTCAACTCAAGTGCCAAGCATTGTGGCGCATCTCTGACATTCGCCTCACTGGTCCAAGCCTAACCAACAATCTGGTAGAAGTCCTCATAAGATTCAGAAAGGAGCTAGTTATTACTGCTGATATTGAACAGATGTTCCATTGTTTCATTGTATGACAAAATCACAGAAATTTCCTTAGATTTCTATGGCGCCGAGACAACTAAAGAAGCAAGGAAATTGTTGAATACCGCATGAAAATGCATGTATTTGGTAACAGTCCTTTACCTGCTGTTGCTACATATGGTCTATGTAGGATCGCATCTGATGATGAGTCAGAATTTTGGACGGATGTCTGACACTTTGTTAAAAGAGACTTCTATGTGGACGATGCACTCAAACCTTTGCCCACAGCAAAAGAAGCCAAAACTCTGCTCAAAAGCCCTGAGCATACCATCTCTAGGCTTGAAATTTGTTGAACTGTACTAGCTGTAGAGATTGCAAACGTTATACAGTGTGAGCTAGATGTTCAGTTGGATGACATTTAGTTTTACACAGGCAGCAAGGTTGTTCTAGGTGATATATACAACCAGTCAAAGCATTTCTATGTCTATGTCAGTGACCACATTGAAAGGATTAGAAAGTCTTCTAAACCTGAACAATGGCACTATGTTCCAACTCATCTCAATCCTGCAGATTGTAACCCCAGGTCAGCATCTGTTAGTGCCTTTGCAGATTCTTCTTGGTTGACAGGTCTAAAGTTCTTGATGAATGAGGGGAAAAAGAAACTCTTGTTCAAGACATCTTCAGTCTCCAAGACCCTGACAATGATTTAGAGATTACTCCTGAAGTTAGTACCTGTCACGAACGCCCCTGCGACCACTGTCCCGGGTCGCAGGCGCGCCCGTGCTCCTACCCCAACGGGCCCGTCTGCCCCACCCCCCCGCCCCCCCCCCCCCCCCCCCCCCCCCCCCGCCCCCGCCAGCTTTTTACTTCCCCTGTAGCCTGTCTCGGGGTTCCCCCGCTGTTAGCTCTGCCCTAGGGCGCGGCGCGCGGAAAGGTTTGGAATTTAAAGGGGGCAGTGCGCCGGAATTGGTCATTCCCGGGCATGCTCTATTTAAGTCCGGCCTCTTCCTGGCGGCCCTGTGGACCCTTGGGTTTTTTATCCAGTTGGAAAAAACCCTTCCCCTGTTTGTTAGTTGCTTTTCCGTGTCCCAAACCCTCCAGTCTTTTTTTACCGTTTACGAACCGACCCGCCTGTCTGCCCCCTCCCGTCCCGAATACGAGCCCGCCTGCGATTCCGTCCTCGCCTCCCCTTTGGCCGCCCCCGCAGGCAAGCCCCCAGTGAAAGTGCCCCTGGTAGACCCCCGGCGCAACAGGCCCATCCCGCTTTGCGGGGGGGGCTTGGTGAATCCCGGACCTATTTAGTTCCACCCCCGGTGTGGGTTACGTTTTGCCTGGGGTTGGTCCGTGGATCCCCCCCCAGACCTTTTACGTGGTCCGGCCATGGTTTCCCCCCAAAGGTGCCCTCCCAAAGCTTTGCCAAAATCACCCCGTCGTGGCCCAAGAAATCGAAACAGATCGCGCAGAAAGCGCAGCGCTGAGAAAATCCCCCCAGGGTGCAGCAGTAATCCCCAGTGGTTGCCCCTGCCTCTACGGTTCCCTGTGGCTCTGGGGGGTCCCAACCCGGCTGTCACTCCCAGCTAAGTTCGACGGAGACCGAAACTCTAAAAGGGGGTTAAATCACCCTGCCCTATGCCGTGGAGCTGATGGCGGTCAGTTCCTGTCCGAAATGCAAAAGGGGGCTTTGGGGTCGCCTCCTCTCGGGAAAGGGCCCTGGCAGGGTTTACCCTCTGTGGGAAAGGAACCCCCCGGACGGCAGATCCCCAGTCGTTCCTCGGGGGAGTTCCGCAATGTCTTCGGGAACCACCCTTGTGATCCCCGCTGAGACAGCCCTCCTAAACCTCGTCAGGGGGTTCTGTCTGTGGGGAATTTTCGCGGGGGCAATTCCGCCCTTTGGGCCCTTGAATTCATGGCGAGGGCCCCCGCCTTGCGCCACTTCAAGAAAAGGGCTCCAAGCCGAGTAAGGGTCTTGGCCCCTAGAGACCTCCCGTTTCCCTCAGTGACCTGTCCGTTTTAGGACCCGTTTTAAAACGTTTTCGTTCATTAAAGGGAGGAGGAGCTTCGGCAAGGCGCGTCAGCCCACCTCCGGTTTCCTCGCCCTGGACGGGTGTTCCAGGGCCCCCTGGCCACAGCCCCCAACCCCCCACGGGCCCCCCATGCTGGTTGATGGGGCCCGTCTTTGGCAAGGGTTTGGCCCAGCATCGGAAAAGGAACTTGGCCTTACTGTGGCAGCCCAGAGCATTACCGGGGAATTGCCCCAAGGCGCTCCCAAGCCTGGGGGGGAAAATACCGCACCTAGGATCTGTGGGGGGGAAAACCCCTAGGTGAAAAACTCTCTCCCACGTCTGTTGTGCCCGTGCAGGTCGTTCAGGACTGGTACCTCGTTCAGATTCCGGGTTTTTGGATTGGGGTTTGGCGGGGAATCCATCCCCAGTTCTGGAAGCAGTTCAGCTTCTGGTGGTCCCGTTTGGGAAAAAAACCTCTTGTCATCTCATCCTCAGCGGGGGAGCTGCTTAGCAACACCATCCAGTTTTCACACCCTCTTTTCCCCCATGTCGGGGCCTTTTAAAAGATCCCCTTCTATGTGTTGCCTGTTTTCGCGGCGGTCCTCCCGGCTCCCTGGCTGTGGTCCACTCCCCCTTTTCTGGTTGGACATTGGAGGGGTGATTTTTGGGGGGTCCCAAATGTCGGGGGGTTTTTTTTGGTGGCACCTCCCCGGGTTGTTTCCCCTGCTTCGCTCGCCCCTTGGAGCGTTGTCCGGGCTCCCGCCCGAATATTTGGAGTACGCCACTGTTCCCCGGAGAGACGCCAGAGTTTCTGCATCGTCCATACGATTGCTTACCGATCGTATTGCCGGGTACCAGTCCCCCCCGGGGGCCCGAGTCTACCCACTGTGGGTTTCCTGGACCCAACCATGTCGAGTACACCCAGGAGAATCCGGAAAAAGGGTTCATCCGGAAGCCCTCGTCTCCGGGGGGGTGCGGGGGGGTTCTTTTTCGTAAAGAAAGGACGGTACCTTAGGCCTGCATAGACTCGGGGCCTAAAACAAGATCACGGTAAAAAAAAACTTTTCCCCATTGCCATTGTCAAAGAACTGTTTGCCCGCCTGCAGGGCGAAAAGATTTTCTCCAAGTTGGATTGAGAGGGGCCTACAATTTGGTCGGAACCCGCAAGGGCGATAAATGGAAGACGGCCTTAACACCGGGGAGGGCAATTTGGTACCTGGTGATCCCCTTTCGGACTGTAAAATTGGCCCCCCCGTTTTTTTCAGGGTCTGGAAAAGACGTCTTCAGAGCCCCCCTTATCCCGCGTGGTGGTTTTCCTTGATGAATTGGTGTACTTCCCATTCGAGACCACTCAGTTGTTTCGTGTCTTGCTGGTCCATTTGGTCCTGTCAGTATTTGGACTTAACCCTGGGGATGCTGGTCATCTGGGTCCCGACCTTCTGTCTTCTCCTGTTGTCTGAGTTCTGCACCTGTCCTTTTGTTGCCCTTGGGACTGTTTCCCGGTCTGTATGTTGTGTTACCGTCATTTTCCTCCCGTTTCCTGTGGTTTTGTGTAGTTTATCTCTCCTGTATTCTTTTGTGTTCCTGAGTACGTTTTACCTGCCCTGCTTATGTTTTCCTATGTTCTGTGTTCCTGTCCCCGCACCTCGGCTGTCCCGCAGGTAGCACATCAGGGGTAGCGACCTGGGGGGCCCCCCCGCCAAGTCCTCCCCGTTTGCGGCGGGTCTGGCGAGATCGGGGCCCCTTGATCCGCTCCTGGCGTGGGCCCTGCTATACCTTGCCTGCGGTGTCAAGAGGATCCCCCGGATGCAGCGGCGGCGCCTCGGATATGTTTTTCGCGCCCGGCCGTTACAGTTTCCTTGTCACCAAGTCCAAAGAGAGGTCTGGTTTGGGCTGTCTGTTTGAAAGCTTCTCCAAATGAATTCTGATTTCACCGCAAGTATTGCTGTCATTTTCCCCGCGCGTACAGTCGATCGTATTGATAGGGGGGGGGAGAGGAGGGGGTAATCCCCTGTTTTCTTGGAGCTATGGATTCGTAATTTAACACGATCCGCCATATTAAGCGCAAATATGCGGCGAAGTGCGCACCGAAATTACCTCGTGTGAACACCCTAAATATAGTGAAATCCTATGGATTTCAGGTGGAGAGTGTGCCAGTTAAGGCTCCTAACTTGGATCCATTTATCATATGTATATTTTATGTTCTGTTGTATACTATGCTTGATATGTTATACTGCCACCCTGTGGCCACTGTTTGTATATGATTATTTAGCCATTGATGATGTAATTTTCCATATGTCTTTGCTTTTCTGTTACTTCTCCCTGTTCTGTGAGGTCCTATCCTGTTGTTCTGCTGTATCTCCAGTAAGGCAGAAATGTTACACAGAGCTGGAGAAAGGCATTTGTTTTGACCTCTAGATGTCATATCTGAAGATAAAGTCAATAAGACTACCTAAAGCACATCCATTTATTCTTCCTTACTGGACCTCTACATGCAACTGGTGAAGCTAGGGGATTGAATATAGTGAGTTTTCTATCTACCATTCGCTTGTACAGAGATTGCTGCTTCCACTCATCAGGGACTTCTCTAAATGTACCTCAGTGGCAGAAAATAGGAACTATTTAGAAAGAGCTTAATTTATAGCAGTAAGTATAAATGTTAGATATAGGGTAGGTAAAGACATAATAACAAAGACAACACATTTATGTGAATATTTTGTTTCACACCTTATCAATAGAGTTGTAGACAGTAACTGTATACTGCTATTGATATACTATTAATTACTATTCTTTGTATCACGTTTCCATTTGTATTCATTCTTTTTTTTTTTTTAGCTTTCCTTCTGTATATTCCTAAATAAATTTGCTATGATGCATAGCTCTATCACTGCACTGGTAGTTCCCAGTGCCTTCCAATGCGGAGGTTGGTTTTTCAAATCCCATCTGGGCTTAATCTTTGGTGACTTTAAACAAGTGAGCAAGGTAGGTAGTTTAGCACTCCCCTCTGAAGAAGCGCAAGCAAAACGTGCTTCGGAACCAACCTTCTAGTGGCCACCCATACTTGTGTTAAGTATTTGTATCTTTCAAACTTTATATATATGTATTATGTGGTTATGCATCGAGGATTTAACTTAATGCAATGTATTTTTGGCCTATATATTAATGCACATTTGCATTTGTTTGTATATGTATTTTGGAGTTGTTGAGCATGCCTTTTTAATCTTAGGGTGCATTCATATTTTGATACTAATAAAGAACATTTTCATTATTATATTTAATCTTTTTGGGTGAACTTTATTTGGAGTGTTGTTAATTTGGTCTATCACCAAATACACATAATTTATATTTTTGCCCTTTCTTTTTTTGGTTCTGGCTCTATCACTGGCAACATAACAGAGCACAAGAGCACTCTTGAATAAAGTATGCCATGTCTTGAAAAACAACACAGCATGAATAGAAGTGTATTGGAGCTATTTTTTCTTTTAATCTGTTTTTCACTTGAGATTGATTGCTATGATTGTAGACAAGAAACGCTTATTTAGTGCAAGTATCATTAGAGCGTCTCATGTAATCACACCTCCCCAGAGAAGAACATAGTGGACTGGTCTTTTTATGTGCAAACTATTTTTATATGACAGTATTGGTTTTGGAAGAGGTGACAACTGAATGAATGGCAGGGCAGTTACAGTGAAAAAATCATTTTACTTAGGTGATGTTTATATATCTATCTATTCCAATAAGTACATTTACCTATAACAATACCTGTTTCTTTTTATGCTGCTCACATCTTGATTCTCCCTATTGTATTGTTAGTCTATTCATTTTTCTATACTGTGGCACATATCTTATATTTGTAATCTGGCGTAATAGCTTTTTATTTCATTTCATGCTCTTGGTATTTGAAGACCTGTGGGTTTCACCCAGTAGGTTATAGCCCCAAAACATAGATATACGGATAATATTTGCTTGTGTTTGTACTGTGAATTGTATTTCTAGCATTATATACCCCCTTAATTTTAAGCTGCTGTATATTCCTACCAGTGTCTTCACTGTCTTCCCATTAACATGTGAGTAAAAGTCTGAAGTGCTGTGCTATATCTTCACTTATATTTGAAGACTTTTGGGAACATACTGATAAGCCAATGGGCTTCCAAAGCAATTGGAGTGCCCAAATAAACAGTGCCTCCATACAACGTGCAGTAAGATGGTGTCACCCTAAACATTGCCAATCTGAGATTCGGCATTCAGCCCAAGAGTGTACCCTCACACAGTGCCAGTCATAGGCCTGGTTCACACGGCTTATTGCCGGCGTAATTGCAGGGACGGATTTCGCCCCCGCAATTACGCCGGCAGCCGTGCAGCGGGGCCGGCAGCTCGCCGGCCCCATAGACTGTCATTATCTACAGCGCGTACACGCTGTAAATAATTGACATGTCACTTTCTCCCCCCGCGGCGGATTCGCCGAGCGGGGAGGAGAGACGGGGAGAACTGTGGATTACCGTAGTTACTGGGACGGATTGGAGCCGTACTGCAGCGCAAATACGGCGTGCAGTACGGCTCCAATCAGCGCCCAAATAAGCCGTGTGAACGAGGCCTTAGAGTGTTCCAATAAAAAAGTTCAGCTGTAGAGTGCTTTTGAAATATTATATTTTAGCTAGATTGCCTGTGCCACAAAATAATTGTTAGGTATTATAATTAAAAAAAATTAGTCTACGCTTCTGTTACACCAGTGTCATTGCTGGGTGTGTAAGCTGCCGACAAGCAGGCAGTCACTTGTCACTTTCTCTCTTTAAAGTTAGTTCTTGCAGCAGAGGTAAGTGGGTAGAAAGTGCTCAGTTCAACATTGACTGACTTGCCTGACCTTTCAGAGGTCCATGCGTACTATCTATTTTTTAAGAGACAAACAAGCTGTGAGTTTTGGCAAGTGAGACTTCAAGTCTTTTCAGTTTTGCATCATGTTTAATAATACATTTATTTCCTTAAAACCTACCTCTCCAAAACTGTATACCATATTTTTGGACTATAAAATGCACCTAGGTGTTAGAGGAGGAAAATAGGAAAAAAATATTTGCGCAAAAAGTGTGGGCTGAAGTCTAGTTTTTATTGGTACCATTTTGGGATAGATGTGACCTTTTGATCACTTTTTTAATTCCAATTTTTAGGGGATATAAAATGACCCAAAAAAAACACAATTTTGGCGTTTGTTATTTTTTTCTTATATGGTGTACAGCGTACAAGATAAATGATGTTTTAATATATTGGACTTTTGTGGACATGGTGATACCAATTATGTGTAACCTTTTTTTTGTAAAGAGGCAAAGAGGGGTGATTTAAACTTTTAATTTTTTTAAACTTTTTTTTTAACTGTATTACTTAGTCCCCCTAAGTTACTTGTTGACCACTATGGGGCATATTCCCTTGTCCTATATACAGCAGTATTGTACTATGGCAGGGTGTAATACATGGCAGCTGTGGAAGCCTGCATGAAGCTTCCTGCTGTCATGATAAACGATATCACCCGTGACGAAAGTGTTACTCGTATGCTGGTGGTTTAGGAGGGATGACAACTGAGATTATATATTATTCAGATAGATTCCTAAGAGCCCCGTAAACTATACTCTGCGGTGATTGGTCCGTACATATACAGAAGTTAGAGTAGGGAGGTTGGTGTGCAGAGACAGCCCACGGCTCCTCCCTGCTGTTAGACCGTGCCTGGGCGCGACTGCGGTTCTGTGCTAGTATAGCACTATGCTGTGCTGGCAGGAGACTGGAGTGCAGTGATGCTGTGGGAAGCCAGTGGCAGGGTTTAACCCATTAAACTCTGCCAAGGACTTCCCGCAGTGATCGCTCCTCCTCCAGATTCCTGCCGGCATTCTGAGTAGCCTGATTTCGGACTATAAGACGCACTCCTATTTTCCCCAAAAATTTGTGGACGGAAATAAAGTGTCTTATATGTCCGCTCTCAGAGAAATACGGTATGTAGGTATCGATGCTTTGTCTGTGTAGTTGTTTACCTCGTTATAAGGTATGTGCCGTCTCATTCATTATAGATAGTAAGCTACAAACAGATAATGGGCCAGGGACGATTTACAATTGTGACGGGTGGTCCCGCAGCCCTTGCCGCTCCGGGCTTGCGGGGGCACCAACGTTAGCCTGTCACCGTCGGGGCTCCCGCTATGGTCCCTGTCGTGCTTGCCCGCGGGGGTCGGGGGTTGCCGGCTCCCCGCCTTACCTCCTGCGCATTCTGCGCTTCCTGAGTTACCCGTTCTGTTCGCTCCTAGGGGGGCCGGCGCTGGCCGTGCGCAAAGCTCTTGGGGCTCCGCGTCTTTTTTGAGCGCATTGTCTTTACTAATTTTTTGCAAGGAAATTCTTTGCTGTCGCGACGTGCACTACATATAATGCCGGTGGAGTTTGACTGTCGTGTTAAGAAGGTGACCAGTTAAGCGTTGACGTACGCGATTATAGAGTCTAGAGAGGACTGGCAAGGTGGACCCTAATTGATAACCCTCTTTGTCCTATAGTCGGGTCACTCTTTGCCGGCAGTCTTTTGTAGCGTCAGAGTTAGTCTGCCTTGCAGATGAAAGCTTGCTATGTGTGCGCCGTCGCTTGTCTGAGCTTCCCGTGGTTACAGTACCTCTTCGCTCCTGGTATCCTGACCCACGAAACCGTTGCCGGCCTGCCCTGACCCTCTTTATGCCTTGCTGGATGTCCCCCGCACTGTCGCACTGTAACGTCGCGTGCGAATCGCCTCGTTGCTTACCGTACGCTCTGCGTGCTCTTGGCTGCCACCGCAAAGCGACAGTCCTCCCGCCAGTGGGCTGGCGGCTCTGATGGTGCCTGGAGTTCATGTTACTTGTCTCCGCCGGCACGCGCAGAGTGCCATCCGATGTAGTTGCTAGTAATGTTATGGCTGGGACGTTTGGTGAAAATAGGGTTCTATCTTAGTATCCGTCCCACTGGTACGGTGCACCATCCACTTGCAGGATGTGTTTTGTGGTCCTGCGGATACAATGACTGACACCCAAACTTCGATTGATACAGTTGAAGTGTGTTCCGTTAGCGCATCAGTGAGTATTTCTACCAGCTCCAAGGTAGGCTCTGGCCCAGTGAAACCCGGGAGATCTTCACGCGGGGTTCAGACAGAGTAGTGGCCTCAGTAAAGGTAAAGACAGGCACAACTAGCGCAACAGGGGTCCAGCAGCTGCTCTGCGAACACAGTTGTTAGATCACGAACCTCTCTGCTGTTCCTGAGCACGCTCACTGGCTCTAAAAGCAAGCAGCGCCGACACCAACTCCTGTGGCGAGCCTCCGCCAGCACCTTGGGAATTCTCGCGCCGCTACCAATACCGACAAGTTTATGGGGACTCCAAAGACAGGTGCAGGGGATTTATGTAGTCCCAGGTCGAGGCAACGGGTTAGAAATTTGATGGATGTTGCCTGCGTCGAATCTTTCCACTGGAAGCGCTCCAGATTGGCCTTGTGTCAGTCTGCTGTCGGGAAGGCTTCTAGCTTGGGCCACTCGTCTCTGGGACCGAGTGGCGGTAGCGCGCGATTCCTAGGTTGACCGACGGCCTACAGGCTTGACCTTTCACTACAGTTTGCCGCTCAGTGGCCTCTTTGAGAAGATGCCGGCATCCGGGCATCATTGTCACGTCGGATGAACGACGAAGAGAGAAGTAAAATTGTAGCGTTCTCTCGTGCTCTGAATCTCTTCGCCAGGGGTGTGCGCTGCTCCTCTGTGGTCGGCGACTCCTACCGCATGTTCGTTTTCCGGACCCTGTGCGTCGGAGCTGACCTGGAAACGACGCCGCCCTATGTGCCACTTTTAAAAAAGGGCCTGTCCGGCCTATGAGTGTGGAGGGACGTCTAGCGGGCCTCAGAAGAGATACCCCCGATATCCTACTTGTAATGCGAGACTGGTCACCTAGCCATGATCCGCGATCGTATGTATCGTATTTGTCCGAAAAGTCGACAAGGCTGGAGAACAACGGCAGGAATGGTGGTTGTATGTCGATAATGCCGACCACGCCGTTTGCCTCGCCATATTTTTTTTGGGCCGCCTGGTCTTCCAAAGACACAGTAGCCGCTTTACTTCCTAACCGTGAAGAACCAGGCAGTGGGGTCCTGTTGTGTGGTGCACATCTCTGTAGCCGAACAGGAGCACATGGTCCACGCTCGTCGGGCAGAGAAGTTGTTGCCTTTACTGTGAAGCCAGCGCCGGATCACTTCCGCGAATGGTTGGCCCCGCTTCGCCACAGTCGGCAGGGAAAACGCCCGGATCGGTCATTGTAGCTGCTATGCAGATCTAAGGTAGTAGGCATGCTCCCTCACTGAGAGAAAGAGGTGTAAGACGCACTTCCTCATCGCACACAACGCATGCGGGCAACTATCACTTATGGAGTGTTGAGGTTTCATTCGGGATCCGGAATCGCTCTTTCTCGGGTGCCCGCCTTTCTTGACTCTGGATCCGCCGGGAAACTTTATTCAGTGCGCCAACCTGGAGTCCACAGTATCGCCTTACCTCCCGGTGACCCGCGAGGGAGATGCCTCCTGGTGATATCCTCCCGGTGAGTGGCTGAGGCGATACTTAGTGAAGGCCCGATTCGCCGTACGTGACACCAATCATGTCGTTCTTATTCTTTGTGCTCTCACACTTCGTGGGGGGGCCTTACAGTCGGAGGAGGAGAGACATAGTCCCTTCTACGTCCTCCGCCTTCGGTCATCCTGCCGCGTATCGCTCGTTGGCTGTCTTCCGTGGCGGGCTACAGCCCTCCATGCCCGGCCTCGACCCTCGAATGGAAAAACCGGAGAGGATTCTAACGTGCTGTGCGCGGGCTAACCGAACTGTCCAAGAAATCGTTGCTGTATATTCTCACATGTTCCATCAGGTTGTGTTTTAGGGGCGCGCACATCTCAAGAGGATCTACAGGGCAACTAATTTACCACCTCATTACAGTGTACAGGTTGCCTCTAATAGCTCAGGCTTCTTTCCCGACTGTATATCATACCGGTGACTACCAGTGGACGTGTTTGTTTCGCATTTCATTTTTTGGAAGAACAGAAGAAACAGGAGTCCAGAACCGAATTCCCTTGTTCTCCTCATCGCCCTATGACTGTCCCGATTGACCCTCACTTCCTGGGGATAATACACGTCCGCCTACAACGGTTCGGATTAGGGTTCTACCCCGCTTGTCCAGAACCAGGACTCAGGCCTCCTCAGTCGGGACTATATCCGTGAGAACCTGCAAAAGGGGGCTTTGATACGCAAGATCGCTTACATCACACCACGCCGGGAGCCGTGTAGAGTTTCTTTTTGATAGCAGAGTGAAGGTAGATGGTTACATCTTCTCGCGTTGTCTGAGCAAAAATACGCAGTGTATACCGTTGGCTTGTGAGTTTATCTGAATCCAGATTATGTACTGTGTATGTGTAGAGTTAAAAAACCGGTAGCGGTTGCCACTTAATTACGGAACTCTTTGACCGTCTAGACAGGGAGCCAAGTTCCTTCTCCAAATTTGGAGACTGCGCGGGGCATACACTCATTCTCATGGATACCGGTGGAGGGAGATGAGTGGAAAGACGGCGTTCAATACCGTGACGGCCATTTTGAAATACCGGTAATTGCCAAGTTCGGTGATGTGCATGATGCCACTACGTTGCGGTTGTTTCGGGTTCGTAAAGCTACGACTTCTTCAGGGACCTCTGCTTCTACACGTGTGCCGTAATTGCGTAGTGAACTCTGGACGACATTCTGGTTTTCTACCATGATCCTCCGGACCTCCCTTCTTTCCAGGTGCGCTTGTCCTGCAACGCGCTTGCAGCAAGGCCGCTGTACGCCAAGATAGACGAAGTGCGGGATATGGTTCCAACAACCCAGGTCTGCCTTCCTCGGTTACATCGTCTGCCGGACCGAGGCCTGCAGGATGGATCCCACTAATGGCGAGTCTGTGCTTCGTCTAGTTAGCTAATGGACTTCTAACGACATCGTGTTAGGACTTCGAGCCAGACAACAGATGAGTTTTTGGGCTTAGAGCCTATTACTTATCGGAGTTTATTATCCCACTTCTCTACACTTGTGTGGTGCGCTCCAATTGTGGCTGTACCGTATACCCAGGATGAAGGCTATGATCCCATAATGTTGGCTGCACCCAATGCGGGCCGCCCGATAAGTGCATCTTCTCCGGATTTGATAGTCAGTGCGTTTTAGCACTTTCCGCCCTGTTCTGTTCGTCACGCCCTTAAGATCCTGAGAAGCCTTTCTCTATGGAAGTGGATGCCTCTTCGGTGGGGCCGGAGCTGGTTCCTTATCCTCAAAAGGGTTAGCAGGGGAGAATCACGTCTTACCTGCGGCTTCTTCTCCAAGATCCTTCTTCGATTGCGGCAGAGAGCGTAAACGCTTTGCTATGTGGGACCTGAGAAATCGTTGCATCGCTTATCAAGATGGCCCTGTGGAGAGGCGTGGCTAGGGAATTCCTTCTAGGGGGAGCTTCGTCAGCCTTTTGAGGTGTTACTGATCAAATAAAGTCTTCAAGACGTACCTCGGCAAGTCGGGTAACACAGTGCGTTCAACTCCCTCGGCAAGACTGGTGGGTCTCTTTTTGTGTTCAAGATTTTGGGCTTCCCCCGGATCCATTTTTAGGCTAACCTTGCCGAGAAGAGACCTTTCCTACAGCGGGCAGCATGCTCTTTCTCTCGCGGCAGTTCCCGACGACACGGAGAGGAGCGCAGCGCAGCCATAATCAGATCATCATACCTCACGGAATGTTCTGATTCCCACGCCCAGACAACGCTGTGTTCTGTCGTCGGCAGTAGTTACCCCTTGTTGGCAAGACCTGACTTGTTATAATATACGGGGGCCAGCGCTGCGCAAGAAAATCCTGAATTTGGGGACATATGTGGCTTCTTGTTGAGCGGACGTACGTGGTCTGTGCCCGTGATCGTTCCAGTTGATCTTCTCGGTTCTACTTGGTGGCCAGGACTGGCTAAACGGATATTAAGGACTTTGTCTGTGGAGAATCGCTGTAGCATACTTGTGCCCGGGAATAAGGGATGCCCGCCACGGGCCCTCTGGGCTGCTGCGACCCCCGTGTGCTAGTGCTCAAGTACGACTTCCAGTGTTCCATGGTCCCATGTGGCGATGGAAATGTGGTTCATCACCAGCGCACTTGACTCTGACTCCTCGTTCCAGCCTCTATCGGGTGGTCTAAAGCCACCAGTGGAATTGTCCCTGAGGTGTCACAGAGTCTAGCGGACTTAATAAGTGTATTGCGAGACGGCGATGTTGTACCGTGCACTTCGTCCCACTGGGGGCCCGTGGTTACATTCCGCACCTCGTCTTGCCTTGCTCTGTTCATGTCTAGTCTCCCAGCAATCAGCGTCTACCGCGCTTTCCAAGCTGCACGCCTGCCCCCTGAGAAAGCAAGAACACAATTCGTTTTGATCGTGCTGAGAGGTCACTGCTATGTTTCGGTAGTGTTAACCAAGTGTCGTGCGAAAACGTGGTATTACGCGAATTGCTGCCCTATTAAGTCGTTCCCGTATTTGCGGGTGACAGTTAGACTTCTCTTGCGTAGCTCTGATTAAATTATCGCCATGGGAATACAGTTGTTAGACATGCCACGCCTGCCAATCTATCATTCATCGCTCACGTAAGATAGAAAGAGACTGAATAGAAGAGGTCGCAAGCCTAGGATTGATTTCCTGTGGCAGAAGTTACTTACGGCACTTTTGGCGGGGTGGCTGTCTGCTAGCCATGGCCAATGGTACTGGATGTTTGCCAGTATCTACCTGTGCTAAATGGCGTACAACTCACTGGAATTTCAGGGGCTAGTCTGACGAAGGTGTCGGGCGTGTAAAAAGTATCGTCCCAGTTGTATTCTATAGTTAGTATAGTGGGTCTAGCCGATCCTCCGCCCCCTCGCCTCGCAGTGCCATCTGCTCCGAGGTTCCCACGGGTGGGATGCCCTGGTCCACGAGCTATCTGGCATCTGGGGAGCGATCGTCAGTGCCCTGCAGCATGCGAGGACAGCGCCTGTCGAGGCAATGGGCCCACGCGTCGGATATCACGAAATGATATCCCGTAGGTACCAGCTCCACAAAAAACTCGTCTTCTCAACACTATTTGTGTACGATAGGAAAGAGAGCCAAGTGTGGCTGTCGCCAATATATGTCTAGGTTATAGAAATCCCCAGTTACATAGCTTCGGTCCTCAGCCCGTATTCGTAGGCCCCTGAGTGTTGCCATGAGCTCGTAATTGACTACCTCAGAGTTGGCGAATGTAGTAATAAGCTGACCGACATGATCCGGCCTCTCCCACTATGACGGCAAGTCCGCTACAATTCTTCGCGCATGTATTCTCCTGAAAGGCCGGTCGTGTTGAACCGCTTCTCAGAAAAAGTGTGTGTCCCTCCCTCTGGGAGTCAGTAGCCTCCAACATATTTGCTGGTTCAAAGAGATCTTTGGCTATGAGGTCAGTTAGGGGTGTTTAGCTAACACGACACATTGGTAGTTAGATGTGTGAGGGATTCGGTCCGGAGGAGACATTCTTTGGGAGCCTGAGGAGAACATCCGGACCGCGGGTCTCGTGGGGAATGAAACCCTTTCCTCCTGTGCAACCAAGAATAGAGTAGGTGTCTGGGGGTTCCTGTTTAGGTGGGGGCAGGGGCGGGGTACTGTCACGGGTGCGTCCTCCGTACATGCTCCTCAAAACTCCGACCCAGAGGCCAGGGCAAGGGACGCTAGAACACGGGACCCGAGTTCAACCCGTGAGGGGGCATCCCGCTGTCCCTGCCGTGCCCTGCGGGTCGGGGTCCCACGGCGCCCCCTGTACCTCCCTGCGCTCTGAGTCCTGTCCGTCCTCCTAGGGCCGCGCGGCGTGCGGCGGCGACCCGCGACAATTAGGCGATATAGGCAAGGACGCGCGCCGGCTCTCGGGTAGGGCGGGGGTTTGCTCGTTTAAAGGGCCTGAGTGTACGCCCTATTATTGGTTTGTAAGTGAGATGGACAGGGGTGACCCTATGTTAGTAACCCCCTCGTTCCGCTATCAGAGAGTAGTAGCCGTGATTGCTTGTATCGTGCTTAGTAGCGTTACTCCGTGAGTCAGAGAGGAAAGCTTCTAGTGCCTCGTTGTCTGACTATCCGGTTTGTTACCCCTTATCCTACATGATCTGCCGCAGCTCTGTAATCCTGACCACGAAACCGTGATTGCCGCTGTCCCTGACCTCTTGCCTGTCCCCGACTTCGCCTACGTCTCGCGATTCTACCTCTACTCTGCCTTGGCTGCCGACCGCAAGGCATGTCACGCCGAGGGGGGCGACCTGGTAGTTCTCCGCCGCCAGCAAGTCCATCCCGCTTTGCGGCGGGCTCTGGTGAAAACCGGGTATTCGTACTTGGAACCTCCGTACGACCTGGATAACGGCTCTTGTTTACGCGACCATCCTTGCAGGGTGTCCAGCGAGAATTCCACTACCTGCCTTCGTTACACCAATATTGTATTTAGACAATGGTAAGCTTAAAATGTGCCACATTTACTAGTGTGTTAATAAATCTGGCGCTTTTGAGACTGTCTAGTCAAAAGTTTACGTGTAGAGAAGTTTATCTAGAGTATGTTTGGTTAAATTATGATAAGATATTTTGTTTTTTCTAAACACTTTTATTGTCCATAGTGTTTTATAAAATAAGTAATAGAAGCTCAAAATAATGGTTTTTATGTTAAAAAACTCAACCATATTCTGAACGATTACCAGGTGGATCAAGATGGATGACCTCTAACCAAAGTCCTGATAAATCTTCACTACATAGCGCAACGATGCGAGTATAGTCGCCCTTGTGGCTGGGTGATATGTATTAAGTGCACCAGAAGGGAAAAGAATGTCTGATAATAATACAGTGTCCGATGCCTTGTCTCGAGTCGTGTGAACAAATAACTAGTATTTTGCTTCTTTTTGTTTTTTGTGGCTAGTTGTCGCAAATAGTTTAGACACGCCAGCTAGCTAGATTAGGTAGATTTACGGTTTAATGCATAATTGCCCCAAAATTTGGGTTGTATTTAGATTGGCACATGATTGTAGTTTACACTCAAATAGCTATGACTCCCCTGCTTATTAGTGCAGTCTGTTGAATACCACACTGTCCTTTTACAAAGATTCTAATACCCTTTTGATGGGAAAGAAATAGCGAGATTGTCTAAAATCTGTCTAGATGTGTGCACATACTAACTAGAGTAGTGTTTAAGCTGTAATTGTTTTTTACCAAATGATTGTCTTCCATAATTCTCGCTTGGTGCAACTGAACCAAGAATAAATGGTTGTGTCCATGTGGTGTCTGTTGTCTTATTTTGCTGCGAAATGAAAGATGTTATTCTGTGGAGTAGTAGCACCATCACTGTCACAATGTATGTCTTTGATGAATTTGAAGTTTAAATTGACACTTAAAGCATTGTGAGGTTGGGGGCGTTATTCCAAATTTGCCGAAATACAAGTGAACGAAAGAACGTGATCACGAGCTCACGCTTGATTGTGCAGTGTGCTAATGAACCTGGTCTCCTGTGATGATTTTGCTTTTTACATGCACTGCATTGGATCCTAGTCCCAGTCGAGGACAATCCTTATTTAAATATAATATGCAGAATGGAATCCTAGCAGTAGCAGGAGTTAGGTTATGAAGATAAATATCTTTTTTATATTAATACCGATAAGAGAAAGGTTTAATGCACCTTTATTTAGCCCTAGTCTGAAGACATTTATAGATTTTTCATAATCAGAAAGAGATGTTTCTTTGTATACCGCTTACTGCTGGAAGATTCCTTCGCTATTGCATTCCTCAATTTGGTTTTGGATTGAATGCTTGTTTATGGTTTGTCTGTTAACCAAGATGGACAAGGAATAGCATCAGTTGAAAATTCTCCCACATTTCCGTAGAATTAGCAGATTGCAATTTGATAAGGATTGTAAGAACCTTTGATTCAGCAACTCCCGAAATTTGACACATCAAGTTAACATATTGAGCTGTCTTAAAGATATATCCTAAAATGTCAATGACCTTTCTAGTATCTGTCATAGGAGAGATAAAAACTTAGTATATTGGATGCTCCATGAAAACTACATGGCCCCATGAAAACTATGACTAGATTGCAGATTAAATTAGAGTTCAATAACTGCAGAAATTGCAAGACAACATTAACCAAATAGTCCCTCTTTGTCTCGTTCTTACTTCTTCTCTGCCATCAGACTGTAGGTAAATAGGATAGAGATAAAGCAAAGTTGATTTATTCAGACTTTTATGTAGAATCCTTTCATCTCTGAACTTTTTCACTGTATCTTGTTATCAGAGTAAAGCCATGAAGTAAATTAGACAGTGGTGTTTAGATGAAACAATTTTATATACCATTGTTTTATAACACATATTGACCTACAACGCTAGATCGTACTCTCGGTAATGTTCTCTACATATTCAGTGAGGGAAGAATAGTTTATTTGATACAACGGCGATTTTGCAGGTTTTCCCACTTACAAAGAATGGAGAGGAGGTCTGTAGGTATGCTTCAACTGTGAGAGACAGAAGCTAAAAAAAATCCAGAAAATCACATTATATGATTTTTAAATAATTAATTTTCATTTTATTGCATGGAATAGGTATTTGATACCATGAAAAACAGAAGTGTTAATAATTTGGGACAGAAACACCTTTCTTAGCGCCAGTTACAGGAGGTGCAGACGTTTCCTGTAGTTCTTCTTGACCAAGTTAAGTTGGCAACACAACTGCAGACAGGGATTTTGGCCGCCATGCCAAGTATTCTTGTGTGAACCGCCAGTTTGACGACCGTTGGGGAACGTCATATCCATACGGTCCAGGTCGGTTCTTTAGGGGTATCATCGCACCTGGTCCGTCTTGGTACGTCCTGGAGGAGGGGCGGAACGTTGAGAATGGTGAGAAGAGGTGTTCGCCTATTGCGCGATCGGGGGGATTATAAGCGGGTGTCAGCTTGTATATTACAGCTGACATCGCGGCAGCGGTCGGCCACCGGAGCCGGAACGCTCCGGGGGGGGGGGCGGGGTGGTTAACCCCTTAATTATCGCGACTAGTGGGTCGCAATAATTAAGGGAGACGCAGGTGGAGATCGCTCCTCCTGGTCCTTTGTCGGCGGCAGCAGCGACACGGATCGGGCGGATCCTGTGTGCCAGACTCCTGCCTCCCTACAGTCACCACGGAGGGGCAGAGATGCCTTCAGGGATGTTATTGATGTCCAAGACGCGCGGGCCGTGCCCTGTGAGGCCATTGACCGGGGGCCATCGTTCATCGTTAGACTGACAGTTACGATAGGGAAAACGCAGTCATGAGCAACAAGCTATGTATGATCCCTATGAATAGAGAGATCTAAAGATCTACTCATTCAAAATCCCTATGGGGGAAAAAAGGTAAAAAATAACGTGGTAAAAATGAGTGAAAAAAAAAAGTTAAAAAAAATGTGAAAAAACATGTAAAACACAAACACAAAAAATAAAATAAAATACGTTACACCGCCCATTTCCCCTTTCAAAACACCAATCACCCAAAAATGATCAAAAATAAATAAAGTGCGCATATTTGGTATTATCGCCGCGTGCGATAACGGACACTGCCTATAAATCTGTCAAGGTTAATTAACCCGTTCGGTGAACGCCTGTAAAAAAAAAAACCAAAAAAACAATCACGCAGAAAATTAAGATTATTGTTCATCCGCTCGAGCACTTAAAATGGGAATAAAAATCAGATGCAAAAACTAGACTAATAAAACGCGCGAAAGTTGTACCTATTTAAAACGTCTGTTCATCCCGCCAGAAAAAAAAGTCCTGCTATATATTGTCTGTATACGGAAAGAAAAAAAAATAGAAAAGTGTATAGGCTCTCAGAAGATAGCGGATGCAATAAATATTGTTGTGCACACTAGAAAAAACTTTTCTGTGTGTTTTTTTAAAGTGCTATCAGTCTTAAAAAAAGATAACTATATAAGAATAGGGGTATCGCTCATGATCGTAGCGAGACCAAAAGAGTTAAAGGTAACTTGTCACGGATTACTGCAGGTGAGCTCCTAGTTAGTAAATTAAAGAATAAAAAGCCACTACTTAGGAGTTGATCCATGTATTCTTTTCTTCATCCGCTGGCGCCTGCCAAAAAAGTGGACTTTGTAAAAGCGAATCAAAAAGCACTTGGTCCCCCCAAAATTGATACTAATAAATACTGTCAACTCATCTTGCTCAAAGAACAAGTCCTACACGCCTCCAAGCAGAGAAAAATTTAAAACGGTTTATGGGCTCCGTGGACTGTTTTTTGTATGGCGATGCAAAGTAAATAAACACGTATTTTGCTGGTGATGAATAAAAGTGTTTTTATTGTTTAGAAGAGAAGAGTTTTTAAAGCAGAAAAAAATAGTACAAAATTTGGGATCGGTGTAAGATCGTAATGACCTGAGCTGAAGGTAAAGCTACGCATGTCATTTATATACCCGTACAGTGACCGCTAAATAAAGAATAAAAATAAAAAAACGACTACCTAGGGGGTATTGCTGCATGTATTGTCTTGTCTCTCAAGAAACATCTCGCAAATACAATAGCTCAATGCACCGCATAATGGTACCTCAAATGAAAGAAGATTCGCAACTACGATTCGCAAAAAAAAAAAAACAAGCCCATACCACAGCTCTGTCACACAGCAAAATAAAAAAGTTATGCTGTCAGAATAGGTCATACATAAAAACGCCAATTTTTTATGACTTATTTCTACTGTGGGTTAAAAAGTAATAGTTAAAACAGAAGAAAAACTTTAAAAATGCTATATCCATTGTAAATTGTACCGAACCCTGCATAGTAAAGAGTATCAGTGTCATTTACACTGCAACAGGCGAAATGCTTCGTAAAATGAAGACTTCAGAAAAAAACAATGACGACGAAGTGCTTTTTGTCCCCCCGTTTTCATTGCCCAATGCTTAAAAAAAATATGGGAAACACCTGGTGTGCCTAGAAAATGGCAGAATACATCCCTAGATGAGTTCCCTGAGGGGTTTGTTGAATCTAATATGGGGCCGACTTCTGGAAGGTTTCGCCTGCGTGTTTTCTGGCTGACGTTTGGGGGCCTTTGCATAATGCGACATGGCCCCACCAAAATATGCTGTTCAAAAAAGGCCAAATAGCGGCTCCCTCTTTATACGGCCTGCTATGCGCGCCTAACAGCATGTTTACACCCAATGTAGGGTATTTTGCCAAAACTTGGAAGAAATTGCTTAACAAAGTTTTAGGGTTCTTTTATCCAGGATTCTCATGTATATATGAAACATTTTAAGCTAAGAATTGCAATAGGACTTATTGGAAAAAAATGTGTTTTAATTTTCCACAGCCTTATTGCTAAAAAAAATTTGTGAATCCACATGTGGGTCTATATTACTCAATGCTAACTCCCTGGATATATTCCTTACGGGGTTTGATTTTGTTTTAAGGATTTGTGATTGGTTGAGTATAGTTGTCCATGATAGAGCGGTCACTGTTTCTGGAGGGCGTTGGGTGTTAGGTAAGTTTTTTAGCACTTGGGGTGTCCGACCTAAAAGGACCTGAAATGGCGCCTTAAATAAAATCGTCAGATGAAAAATGAGACCCCAGGAGTATATAGTAGGTGCTCCTCCTATTCTGGGGCGCTTATGGTTGCAGCCATATAATGCACTAGGGGGGCCACATATGGCATATCCTCTAAAGAAAACGGCAGACCTGGGAGAATTGATTAGTAAGGTTGCATTTACTCTTAGTCACATTTACTGTATTGCCAGTGAAGATAATGGATATAAATATTGAAAAATCTGAAAAAAAAAAAAAAAATAAGTAGAAATTTTGAAATTTCAACTCCACTTTTGCTTTTAATTGGCTGTGATATATCTAAGGGTTATCAGAACTTCCTAAATAGTGCTGTAAATACGTTAGGTGTTGAAGTTTCTCAAGTGGTGGTCACTTATGGGGGTATCTGACATGCAGGCCCCTCCAAAGCCACGTACGAACTGGGGTGGTCCTCTAAAGAAAATGTATTATTGCAAATTTTCTTGTTGAAAATAGTTGTATATGAGGACTTATACGGTACTAAGAGGTCTTGAGACGTCCCCCTAGATGGTCGTAAGAAAAATAAAGAAGAGAAGGACATTTAAAGAGAATGATGCCAACCTATAGAGGGAGACGACTATGGAGTTAGATTTTAGATATGCTAGTTAATAAACTATGTTGTGGAAAGTGTATATTATTCTGTCTTTTGGCTCTGCAGAAGAAGATTTTACAGAGCAAGATCTTTCAACAATGGCGCAAATGTTTTTCAAGAATTTTCATGAAAATGTTTTAGCATATTTTACACGATGAAACAAACAAGGATTGTGAGTGTGGGATAAAATTTCTTTACTAACTTAAAGCACAATGTGTCACGAGACAACAATCTCTGAATCAAATGGGCTAGGTAAAAGTTGTCAAAAATTTATTCTCACATTAGAGAAGTGACATATGCCAGATTTCAAAAAAGTAGGGCTGTGTGCTGGAAGGTCACGAAAACAGGCTGGGGGGTTCCCTTAAGGGGTTAAGTTGTTGTTTGGGGCTGCAGTGAGTTTCTGCTCCCAGTTCAAAGATTGTTGAATTGGTTCCAGGGTATAGAGACTGGCTTTGCGCACTCCGAAAGCGCTTGAATAACTTCTTATGTAGGCCATCTCATTTGTTGCCAATAGTGGACTGAGTGTGTTTCATATAATTGTCATGCGTAAGACCAGTCCTTCAACCTTCATCTTCAGTTGCTTTTCTAATGGGAAGGGGTAGTTGTTTTGTACAAAATCTTTCAATACATAGCCTCATGTCGATCCTTCCTGTTTACTAATAAAATCAATCGGTACAGTTTGTCCTGTCCCCTTTGCAGAAAAACACCCCCAAAGTATGATGTTTCTTGATTGGGATGGTGTTCTTTGGATTGTACCTATCCTTCTTTTTCTCCAAACACGGCGAGTGGAGTTGATACCAAAAAGTTCTATGTTGGTCTCCTCTGACCACATGACCTTCTCACATGTCTCCTCTGGTTCATCTAGATGGTCATTGGTGAACTCCCAAATGGCCTGGAAATTGCTGGTGTGAGACATGGGGACTTTGCGTGCAACTGCGGATTTTATCCAGTGAGAGTGTAGTGTGTTACTAATGGTAAATCGGCGAGGCTGTAGGGCGCAAGCTACCTATTGAGAAGTAAGATTGACCGAGGTCTCTCTCACATATAGGTTTCAGCGGATTTCCTGATTTTCTCATGATGTATCTACTCTTACAGCCCTGACTTGTGGCAGAACAGTATCCTCTTACATGGAGCCCCAGGATCCGGGTGTGGCTGGTGTAAGCTGACAGGGTCATTTTGTGTCTTTTCCATTTCTTGAAATGTTAGCGCCGCTCAAAAGATTGTTGCCAATTCTACCACCAAGCTGCTATTTTGCGCTATTGTGTCTTGTAGCTCATCCCAGCCCTTGTGCAAGTCTACAATTTTGCTGTGGGCTGTGGGTGTTCCTGATGGACAAGTCTTTGGTCTTTGGGCTGTGCGTGGGAGGTTGGATGTGTTAAGATGCTCGCTGATGATTCCGTGTGGACAGATGTGCTTTGTAAGTCAGGTGACAAATTCAAAACCCCCCAAATGAGTTTGCAGATTGATACAAGTATATGTGTGGCATACCTTAGGAGGGCTTCTTATAAAGAAAAAGAGTAAGAGGTACTAGGAGAAAGTACAGGGAATTCTTGCTTGGTTTGGTAGGTGATCAATACTTATTTAATTCAAAAAGATGCAAAATAATTATTTAGAAGCCATGCAATGTGATTCTCTGGATTTTTTTTAGATTATGCCTGTCACAGTTGAAGTGTACTTATGATTAAAAATTACAGACCTCTCCATTCTTTGCAGGTGGGAAAACTTGCAAAATCACCTGTGTATCAAATACTTATGTTTCGGAGTGTAGTAATGATTTTATTCAACCATGATGAGTATATCTCGTTGTTTTATGAATATAGTCCTTAGACTTGGTGACGCCTTTCACAAAGTTACTTCAGGCTACATATGTACTGTTAGGTATCTCCCTCCTATGCCCACTTCTTGCTAGTAGTATTCCCTTCCTCCCCCTTTTTTTTCTCTCCTGACTCCATTGCCCTACATCAGTATTCGGTTATATCACCCCTAGCTAGGGCAGTCAAGCGCATTTGTCAGTAGCATTGATATGGGTTCATATGCTTGACATCCTTGGTTGCTGCATCAACAATGCGCAGGAAGGGGGAACTACTTTTTTTTAACTGTCGATCAATTCCCAAGCCACCAGCACCACAATATGCTTCCTACATAGATCTGCTGGCATTGCAAGTAATGTTCTTCATGATGACAATCTTTTTTACTTACATCAACATATTAAACACTGTAGTGAGCTCAGTGTCATGTTCCACTTAAATTGCTCTGCTCCCGTTTCTTCCTGTAACCCTTTTTTGTTAAGGAAGGCCTTCTGCGTAGTTTTGTATTTGCAGCTAATACGGTGATTCTCAGACATTGGAAATCTCAGCATACTCCTTGTATTACTGAGAGGATTTCTAAACGCAACCACCATGTACTACTGAAAAAATAGCAGCTGAAGATACTAGTCAATATGAGCTATAACTGAGCACTTGGACTGCTTGGATCTACGTGTGTTCTAGCCTTTTACTGAGGCAGCTGATGTCATATTTTTTCTCTGATGCTTCTTTTCTTGGAGGTACTGGGCTGAGAGTTGGGGCAATATCTTCTAGTTTTTGGTCTCTTTCTATTTTTTATTTATTGTTTTAGCTTTTTTGTGCAGTGATATGGCTGTTTTCTTGTTAGTGGCTATGTACATCTTTACATAATGGCATCATTATTTTTTTTTTGCCCCTCATGAACCTGAGTGTGGGAAAAACGAAAAATGTTCTGTAAACCTTTACTGGATTGGGGTTATGCTTCCCAATATGACACAGCTTTTGTGTTGTGCATATAAGAATCCTAACATCAACCTAGTAGGCTTTTGCTCATGTTGTTATTGCTTTTGGATTTTTGTAGAAATGTATATAACTTGCTTCACTTTACCTAAGGTGTATTTAAAATGTCTACCTACCCTCCTCTATTAGTTCTCAACATTAACTATTTTGACTTCATATTATACTAGTGGCTTTTAGGGATATTCTTTATGTCTAGCTCGCCTTTGTCGGGTGTGTGCTTCAGTTAGCATGGTGGTACTTGGTAAGCTATGGTGTCTTGTGTCTAGATTTTATAAGAAACGTAAAATAAAGCTACATTTTAACTGTATTATATCTGACCTGTAAATCAATGATGTCAGTACATTGATGCATCATTTTTTGACAA
Source organism: Phyllomedusa bahiana (assembly GCA_025379985.1). Lineage (NCBI taxonomy): Eukaryota > Metazoa > Chordata > Amphibia > Anura > Hylidae > Phyllomedusa > Phyllomedusa bahiana. The sequence continues at coordinate 176,883 of JAODAL010000703.1, forward strand.
TACAGGCAGTCCCCTACTTACTTCGTTCCGACTTACATACGTCCCCTAGTTACAAACGGAGACTTATGGGGGTGGTGAATTAAACACTGGTCAGCCCCATGATAACCAAAGGGGCCAGCATGCCCAGCTGCCATGAGTCAGAACGTTAGGGAAATCTTCTAAAAAAGGGCACAGACAGAAAAAAATGAAAAAAAATTTTCCCTATACTTCCAAAAAATGTTTTGCTGGAATTACTTAATAAATCTCCTTTTCCCCACTTACATAAAAATAATTTTAGAACAAACCTACAGTCCCTATCACCGTTGTAAACCCGGGGATCCCTGTATACATTAAGTAAAATTGCCATGTCTTTTCCCTTTGCGCCCTTTTACATGTTTGATTAAAAAATTACCTTTTTAAAATTTGGGTCGATTCACTGCAGGGGGTTTAAAATGTTGATCTTTTCACTTTTGGGAATAATGCACAATAAAGTTGAACATAACATTTATTTATGGCCTATATTGTACATCACAAAAATATGGTTCAGTAAACACAATGAAAACATCCCACAGTGATGCAGGTATAAGTCAAGTATAGTATATTTAATCAGAATTTATGAAGTGTCAGTAATAAAATAAAGTTTTATGTGTGGAAGTCCTTTAAAGGATATTCCCATGTCTTTGATCAGTTTTAAACATGTAGGCAAGGGTAAATAAATATTTTCCCCCAAATTTACATTTTTTTGGGTTTTGCTTTATTTCAAAGATATAGCGGGTTATATATTGGCTTGTTTAGAGATGGTTCAAGAGGTGCTCCACAGCTATGTTTTATCAGCAGACGAGGGCTGGCTAAAACACAAAGGTGGTTAGTAACCTAGGAAATCTACTGTTAATAGGCAGAGTAGATAACCTGCTCTATCTTTGAAATAAAGCAAAAAAAAAAGAACATACATGTATTTGGTCAGAATGTTTATTTAAATGTGCCTACATGTTTAAAGCTAATCCATGAGATAGGAATAGCGCTTTAAAGAGGACCTTTAAGGTCTTCCAACAAATGGAGTTAGTAACATGTATGGATGGGTACTTACCGATTGATTTTATAGCTTTATATTTTTTTTTTCTTTTACACCCTTTCCCCATTGATTAGCTATCAGTGTAGTTAGTTTTGAACAAATTTGTTAATTTAAATTCTGACCCCAAGTGGGTGGGTTCTAAACTAAGAGAGCACTCAGGGTTTTTCCTTTGAGTGTGGTGACTGCCCCCTTGGGCATTACCCTCTATTTTGACAGTCTAGGGGTTCATTATCATATTAATGCTGAAACTAATGCACCAAATAATTAACCAAAGGGGGGGGGGGGAGGTACGGAAAAAGTAAAGTATTGGCATCAGTCGGCGCAGTTTTCAGTATGGAAATCCTTTTTGGGGTGAATCTCCAGTTTTTATTTAAAGGGGAATTTTGTGTTTCCGTTTAATTATGGACATATTTAATATACAACTTTGACGTAATAACAAATGTTTTTATCTTTGGTTTTAATATTTCAGAGGAGGAAATACGCCAGAAAGTAGGTACTTTTCGGCAGATGCTCATGGAAAAAGAAGGCGTACTGACAAGGGAAGATCAACATGGTCGTCAAATGTAAGCAACTATTTAGTCCTTTTTTCTCAAGCAGCTTCATAGTTAAAAGTACAAATGCTAGAAAACATATAATAAAGGGGTTGTCCCATCAATAATGTTTTAACTATAAAAGGGACTGTGCTCTTTTAGTGGGGGTTAGGGATCTCTGTGCTCATGATTTTTAGGAAATTCGAAATTGTAAAAACCCAAACTGGTGGTGACTGTACACAAAATTTTTAATGAGAGGTAAAATATGTTTTTTTAGAAAACACCAAGTACATAGACATTTGGGACAACCTCATTGGTGCCCTAAGAACTTCAACCACCAGTAAAACTGCTTAAACATTGTTTTAAAGAAAAATTTTGAAAAAGGATCTTATCACTGAACTAATATATGACTTCCGTGAAAAAAAATCTACGAAAGGGGATCAAACCCCCATTTTAAAATTTTACTTTTTAAATTTACGCCTATTTTTGTTTACTGGCATAGCACGTTACCCTGTAGTATATTGGAAATGCAAAAAAATTTAAATCTATTTTTGGCGGGGAAAGGGAAAAAAAAAATCGAAATTTTTTTTGCTTAATAGTTTTTTTTAAATTTCTTTCCCCATTTTCAAAAAAAAAAAAAAATTTAAAATTTTTATTTATTCTGGACCATTTTTTTTAAAATACTTTTTGAAAAGGGGGGAGGGGGGCCCAAAAAGCATTCCTGGGCCCTTATGTTTTCTTAGGCCCTCATTCACACCCCTTTTTTCTGGGATGATTGGAACCCCTTTCTGCGCCCCGTTTTAGCGCGGGAAAGGAAAGGGGCCCCCAATCCGTCCCAGTAACTACGGTAATCCCCCAGTTTCATAGGGTTTTTAGGGGATTCCTTTTCTCTTCTCCCGCTGGGCAAATTTCGCCGAGGGGGGGGGAAGGGGGAAAGTAAACATGCCATTATTTACGGCGTGTAGGGGCCGTGAAAAAATTGAGTTTTAGGGGGGCGGCGGGACCCCCCCCCCCCGCTGCCCCCGGGCTGCCGGCGTAATTGCGGGGGAATCGTCCCCGCCAAATTAGCGGCCCAATTTAAGCCGTGGGTAACTTTGCCTTGGGTTGTTTAATCGCAGGATGCACTTTTTTTTATTGGCTTTCACCATGTGAGATGCATTAGGTTACAATTTCAGGCGTTTACTGAATTAATTATGTTAATTATTTTTATTGTTTGTTTCTCATGTGATAAATAGGAAAAGAGTTAAAAATTATTTGTATATTTTCCCTACCGTTCAAAAAGTTTGGGGTCATTTTAAAAATTTTCCCCTTTTTTTGAAAGGGAAAAGCACAGTTTTTTTTTTCCAATGAAGCAAACATTAAAAAAAATTCAAAATTCCCACTCTATACTTTGGTTTAAGGGTGTTAAAGGGACTATTCTAGCTGCAAACCCCGTTGGTTTTTTAATGCATATCTACATAGGTGTATTAGACCCCCTTTCCAACAACCCATCAACAGGTTCAAATTGGTAAAATTTTTTGTTTGTAACTGTGTAAGAAAAGGCTATTGGATATTTTAAAAACCCCCTTAAAACCCCCTTGGTGAAAAATTTATGTTTGCACAGTTTTAAAAAACAGTTTTGTGTTTTAAAAGAAGCTTTTAAAAAGTTTCCTTTGGCTAGTTGGAAAATCTGGAAAAATTACATTTGTTTTTTCCGATTAAACTACAAAAAAATTTGGCCAGAAAAAGAAAAACTTTCTTGTAAAAACTCGGCGTCGTTTTTTGTTCGGGAGTAAAGGGCCTTTTTTCCATCCCGAGAAATTGCCAAAAAAAACTGAAAAATTTCCTAAAAAAACAGTGTGTTTAAACCCCCCTTTTAAAAGGGGGTAACAAACAGGATTAAGCAGAGTAAAAGAAAAGGGGGGGGCCCCGCTGCCAAGGGAGCAAAAAAGACAAGCCCATTAGAGTTCTAGTTTAAAGGAAACGATGCCCTCCGGGGCCTAAACCTAAAAAGCTTAAATTTAAATAGAAACCCGAAAAAGGCCATTTCCCAACGTTTTTACAGGGAAGAGGCCACTCCGGGATGCGGGCCTTCGGGCAGAGGGGGAAAAGAAAAACCCCATTTCTGAGACTGGCTAAAAAAAAGGAAAAGCATTAATATGGGCTAAAGAACACATTTTGGGCAGAGGAAGATTGGAAAAAAAGTGTTCTGGACGACGAATTTTAAATTTGAGGTGTTTTTGGGTCACACAGAAGGGAAAATTTTTGAGACGCATAACAAAATGAAAAAAATGCTGGAAGAGAACCCGACACCATTGTCAAGGGATTGGTGGAGGTAAAAGTGATGGTCTGGGGGGTTTCTTTGGTGCTGGTAAAGTGGGGGATTTGTAAAAAGGGGAAAAGGGATTTTGAAAAAGAAAGGGGTATCACTTATTTTACAACACCTTTTATTCCCCTTTTGGACAGCGCTTTTATTGGAAACCCAAATTTTATCCCGCAACGGAACAAGAACTATTTTGGGGAAAAAAGGGAGGGATGCTTTGGGGGTTCTTTCTGTAATGGAAAATGGCCAGGCAGTCACCCCGATCTCAACCCCTTTTTAGTGTTGTAAAGGGGCAGCTTGACCTTTGGTTCGCAAAAAAATGGCCCTCAAGCCAAACCAACCTTTTCGGGGGGAGCTTTTTGGAAGCTTTGGGGTGGGAAATTTTTTCCCGATTACCTCAGCAAAATTAACCCGCTAGAATTTCCAAAGGTCTGCATTTCTGTTTAAATTTCTGCAAAGGGAGCATTCTTTGACCCAAAAAAAAAGTTTGAAGTAGAAAATAATTTTTTCAAAAAAAAATCATTATTTTTTTAAACCTTGTCAAAGTCCCGGACTTTTTTATAATTTTTTTTTGGCAAACCATTTATAAATTTTAAAAAGGGGGAAAAAAACCAAAATTGTTGGGTGACCCCAAAATTTTTTTAAGGTTCTTTAAATTTGGGGATTTCTTTTTTTTTTTGTGCTTTCCGGCTTTTTAATTTTTTTTAAATTTTTAAAATTTTGGGGTTGGCCAAAATTTTTTGGGGCAATATATTTCTGGGGCATTTTTTGGGGGGTTTAATGGGTTTTTCTTGGGGGAATTTAAAATTTTTATTCCCCTTTTTTTGTAAAAAAAAAAAATGTTTAATAATTCCTATTAAATGATTTGTTTTATTTTATATGTTTTATTGTAATTTTTATTTTATGTACTATTTTATTTTATTTTGATATGTAAAATTTAATTATTATATTATATCATAACCATTTATCTATATATATTTATATAAATATATATTATTATATAAAATTTATATTATATATATATAATTTAAAAAAATTTGACAAATACACACACAATTTACAACCAAAAATTTTGGGGAAATACCAACTTTTTTTTAGAAATCAAACTTTACTAAACTCCCAAAAATTTTGACTTGCAACCCCCAAAATTTTGCATTTGCTTAGTTTTGCAAAATTTTTGTTATGTAACTGCAATTTTTTCTATTTTGTCCTGGTGGTGGAAAAATTCTTTTTTTTTTTGTATTTCTACAAATTACCCGCTTTTTTCAATTCCCTAAAAAGCTCGTGGGGATTAGGTTGATTCTCAAAGGGATAGGTCACTGGCTCGAAACGAAAGGGGAAACCAGAAGAAGATTTTCCCAAAAAAAGAGAAACGGCATCCCTCCAAAAATCATTGATAGGAATCTCTGGGGCCAAGAAAAAAAGACCAAACTGCATCATGTGAGGCCTGCAGCCTGAAGAATTCGAAATGAAGTTCCAAACCAACCATTCAAAAGCCAAAGAGGTGGATGTCCAGGCAAAATATCAACAATTTATCTCATTAAAAAAAGGTTTTATCAAAAATTAAAACAGCAAAACCCCAAAAGTGGGAAAATGGCTTTATGCTTTGTAAGAAATGAATCACCGAAAAATCCATGCAAAAAAACCCGTGCAACGGGCCCCCTTGCACAAAATTGGAATGGTTTGGCCCCAAAAAAAGGTTGAAGAAAACCTCAACTTCAAATTTTCAAATTTAATAAGAAAAGTCGGGGTCAAGTTTTGGAAAAAAAAATACAAAAAATGGGGCAGTAGAAGATTGGAAAAAAGGGTTTTTCTGAAGTGATTTAGAAGAATTTCAATTAGATTGGGCTCCCGATGGGTGTTAAAAGGGGGTTTAAAAGAATCAAGGAAAAAAGGGGGCTATCGTTTATGAAATTAAAGGTAGGGAAAGTTTGGTGGGAAGAAACCTGATGATATGTGGTTGTTTTGCAGCCCCAAAAACCATTGGATACTTGAAACCCGAATCGGTTTGGGGGGCCCTTTAAAGGGTCCCGTATTCTACCCAAAATGGTTAACTTTGTACCGGGGCGTGTAGGGAATTTTTTAAACGGGGCCCCGTGTTTCCCCAAAAAATGCCTGCTGCCCCGAATCCCTTTAATCCCCCCGCCGGCTACAGTAAAGCAGCGCCGCCCTTGTTTGGTTTCTCATGAAAAACTAAAGATGCGGCCGCGGGGACTACTTTTTTTCAAGTGCGCCGCTGGGGATTTCCCGTTTGCTGCGACAGCGCAGGGTTGGGAAGGAGTAGGTAATCTCCTATGCTGCGGGCTGTGTGCTGGGGCTGGGAGGAGCAAGGCTGCAGTAAGTCCTGGGCACCGGCCCCTCCTTCTCCAGTCAGTGAGCCCTGGGCGTCGGCTCCTCCTCCTCCAGCCACTGAGAGAGCCCTGGGCGGCGGCTCCTCCTCCTCCAGTCAGTGAGCCCCGGGCGGCAGCTCCGCCCCATCTAGCCACTGAGAGAGCCCAGGGCGCCAGCTCCGCCTCCTCCAGCCACTGAGAGCCTGCGAAGAGCAGCCAGCAGCCATACTAGGCATTTTATAGTTAGGCAGGTTCAAAGCTGGGTGTATAAATGATACTGTCATGTTTTGGGGGGAACAATATAATTTAACTGCACAGTAACTGTCAGCTCCTGTGGGTCACCCTGACCCACAGAGCTGACAGTCTACAGTTATATTGGTCAGCTCAATGTATATCTGACCCATAGAGCTTATCAGTATAATATATATATATATATATATATATATATATATATATATATATATATATATATATATATTATATATATATATAATATATATATATATAAATTTATATGGATATATGCATCTACCTAACAGGGGCAATATATACATCTACCTAACATGAGCATTATATACATCTACCTAACAGGGGCAATATATATATCTACCTAACAGGGGCACTATATACATCTACCTAACAGGGGCATTATATACATCTACCTAAGGGGCATTATATACATCTACCTAACAGGGGCATTATATACATCACTAAGGGCAATATATAAATCTAACTAAGGGGCATTATATACATCTACCTAACAGGGGCATTATATACATCTATCTAACAGGGGCATTATATACATCTACCTAACAGGGACATTATATACATCTACCTAAGGGGCATTATATACATCTACCTAACTAAGAGGCAATATATAAAATTACCTGAGGGGCATTATATACAGTTTCCTGTCTATGGAGGGACATTATATGTAGCTATAAACACCTAACAGGGGCAATATATACATCTACCTAACAGGGGCACTATATACATCTACCTAACAGGGGCAATATATACATCTACCTAACAGGGGCAATATATACATCTACCTAACAGGGGCAATATATACATCTACCTAACAGAGGCAATATATACATCTACCTAACAGGGGCAATATATACATCTACCTAACAGGGGCAATATATACAGCTACCTAAGGGTCATTATATACATCTACCTAAGGGGCAATATATACATCTACCTAACAGGGGCATTATATACATCTACCTAAGGGGCATTATATACATCTACCTAACTAAGAGGCAATATATAAAATTACCTGAGGGGCATTATATACAGTTTCCTGTCTATGGAGGGACATTATATGTAGCTATAAGCAGCTACTTAGGAGAGGACCTATATATTTACCTCCTTACGGGGTAGCCTATATACTTATTTAATATAAACACTACAAAAACTATGACCATACAGAAATAGGGACCGGGTGAGGAGCTGCTGGAAAAGTGAGGATTCTAAGATGTGTGTGGTAAATTCCGCAGAGATGAGTGATGACCGGGACAAGTCATCATGGCGGCCTGGGCCAAAAGGAAAAAAACAAGGGGAAGTGACCACTCCAATCAGAAAATACGTCATCAGTGAGTCACTGCCTGTAACTACATTATAATTACTAATATATCTGTAGAGCCTGGGTACGTCTGGTAGCACTGTGTGGTGCCTGCATGTGCTCATGGTCTGGCAGTATTACTTGGTCCTTACGCAGTGGTAGAATTGGTATTGATGTTCTTGGTATTTATGGTATTGTTATAATAACAGTATGGCAGTGGTATGTGTGGTATAACTATTCCATGTATCAGTGTATTATCTAATGACCGTATTGTTTAGAGGTATTACACTACTGTGCATAAATGAGTGGTTTTGAAAAGGCAATTTTGTCAGCGCTGACTTTCCTTGTACAGTGACTGCTGAGATGATGGACAGGATGTATGGGAAATTTGCAGAAAATCATTGACAGAAAAATACATAAAGAAGCTCATAATGTGGCGTGAAAAATACTGTGTGAACCCCGCTATATTGAGCAAAACATAACACACAGGACCCGGGCCCCGAATGTTTTAGGACACTAGCAACGCCCCTGCTTTGTACACTTAAGTACTATGGGCGACATGCATGAAATGTGGCGTGTAAACGTCAAATTTCATGTGCATAATATTATCCTAGAATGCGCCTGATTTATGAACCCGCTCTACAGCAGGTCATATATCAGGCGCTTTCTAGCGCTAGGGCGACATTTCTGGTTCAGGTATACCACTGTGGTATACCTGTTCCAGGTGTAATGTACCTAGAAATGCTGTAGTGAAGCTATAAATATGTAGCTTCGCTACGGTTCTAGTCCTCCCCGCCTTTGTAATTCGGCTGATCTCGGGGGACGTGCGGGAGATTTAAACATGTGTGCATGGGGCTGCGCCTGATATTGGGCTGAAAAGAAGCCAGATATCTGGTGCAGTCCCGTGCATACATGTCGTCCATAGTGTTCCAGTAGGACAGTGACACAAAGCATAGGTTGAGATTGGTGAGGAAATGGTTCAGTGGCAATGAAGAAAAGTTGCTGGATTGACACCCAAAGTTCCCAGACCTCAACCCAATTGAAAACTTGAAGAAAAAGCTGTATTCATACCCAAGTGAGTCAACCAGTATGCACCAATATTGAGAATGTGTAGAAGAGACCTGGGATCAGACATGCTTGAATCTGATCAAAAGCATGCCCAGAAGGATTCAGGCAATGTTGAAAGCCAAAGGTGGGCTTACAAAATACTAACAAAAAAAATAAGAAATTTAAATTTAGATTTTTAGGAGCAACAGTAACAATGCAGTTACATGACAAGAGTCTGCATAACTAAGCATATGCTAAATAGCTGCAAGTCAAATTTATGTATGCGATAGCCAAGATGATTGATTATACAATAATGGTAGTCTCACATTCAAAGCTGTAGTGGATGGGGAAATATGGATCCTGAGAGTCAATATATGTATACAAGTACAGTGGGGAAAATAAGTACTTGATACACTGGCGATTTTGCAAGTTTTCTCACCTACAAAGAATGGAGAGGTCTGTAATTTTTTTCATAGGCACACTTCAACTATGAGAGATAAGATCTAAAAAAAAATCCCCAAAAATCACACTGTGTGATTTTTAAATAATTAATTTGCATTTTATTGTATGAAATAAGTATTTGATCACCTACCAACTAACAAGAATTCTGGCTCTCACAGACCTGTTAGTTTTTTCTTTAATAAGATTTCCTACTCTGCACTCATTACCTGTATTAATTGCACCTGTTTGAACTTGTTACTTCTATAAAAGACACCTGTCCACACACTCAATCAATTGCACTCCAACCTCTCCACCCTGGCCAAGACCAAAGCGCTGACACGAGGGCCAAAATGGTAGACCTGGAGAAGGCTGGGATGGGCTTCAGGACAGTAGGCAAGTAGCTTGGTGAGAAGGCAAGAATTGTTGGTGCGATTATTAGAAAATGGAAGAAAAACAAGATAACTGTCAATCTTTCTTGGTCTGAGGCCCCATGCAAGATCTCGCCTCATGGGTTTAGGTTGATTTTGAGAAAGGTCAGGAATCAGCCCAGAACTACATGGGAGTACCTGGTCAATCAGCTGAATTGAGCTGGGACCACAGTCTCAAAGATTACCATTAGTAACAACTTACGATGTCATGGATTAAAATCCTGCAGGGCAAGCAAGGTTCGCCTGCTCGCCCTAGCACATGTCCAGGCCCATTTACAAAATAGAAATTTTTGGCATCAACTCCACTTGCCGTGTTTGGAGGAAGAAGAAGGATGAGTACAACCCAAGAACACTGTTACAACTGTGAAACATGGGGGTGGAAACATCATACTTTGGGGGTGCTTTTCTGAAAAAGGGACAGGATCAATGAACCGTATTGAAGGGAGGATGGGGCCATGTATCAGGAGATTTTGACTAACAACCTCCTTTCCTTAGTTTGAGCATTGAAGATTGGTCGTGTCTGGGTCATCCAGTAGGACAATGACCCAAAATACACAGCCAGGGCAACTAGGGAGTGGCTCCCTAAGAAGCATTTTAAGTATTGAAGTTGCTTAGCCAGTCTCCAGACCTGAACCCTATTAAAAATCTTTGGAGGGAGCTGAAATTCAATGTACCTCAGCAACAGCCCCAAAACCTGAAACACCTGTATGGAGGAGTGGGATAAAATCCTGCTGCAGTGTGTGCAAACTTGGTCAAGACCTACAGGAAATGTCTGACCTCTGTAATTGCAAACAAAGGTTTCTGTACCAAATATCAAGTTCTGTTTTTCTATTGTATCAAATCCTTATTTTTATGCAATGAAATGCAAATTAATTATTTAAATATCATACAATGTGATTTTCTAGCTTTTCTGTTTTAGATTCTGTCTCTCACAGTTGAAATGTAGCTATGATAAAAATTACAGATCTTTTTTGTAGGTGGGAAAATTTGCAAAATCACCAGTGCATCAAATACTTATTTTCCCCATTGTATATTTTATAAACTTTGCTTCTGTCATGGGTAGGAAGTGGATCCACTAGACCACCGCTAACGATGGTATAACCACGTCAGGAAGTGGAGTCTATGGAGCCTCCCGGTCTTTGCCAGAGCCTGCCATAGGCCAGTTGGTCTTGTGTGGCGGGAGACTCCCAGGTATGTACCCCTGACATGACTTGCTTACAGTAGCAACTGGGGTGTTACGTGGTATAGAATCGCAAGTTAGAGATGAAGTCAGGGACAGACAATAAGGTCAGGCGGCAGAAAACAGGGTCAGAGTCCAAGTAAGGGGTCAGGCAACAGAAGAACACTAACTAATAATACAACTCTCCACTAAAGCCCACCAAGGATGTGGCATAATGCTAACAGAGTGGACACAAAATATAGGGTCAACACCCAGTGAACCAATCACCGGTGTGCTGGCCCTTTAAATTCACAGAGCTGGCACAGAGCAGGGGACCACAGCGAAGCAGGAGCGTGGAGAGGTGAGTACAGAGTGCGCTGAGCAGGGAGAGCACAAGAGCGCCCACTGTCCGGAGTGGAGACCGCGGCGCGACCCAAGACAGCTTCACTCGATTGTACTTGATCACTTGTGCGGTATACTGCAATACAGTTCTAATATATTCCAGTATATACCCTTTCCTATTACAGTAATAGTAAGTGCAACATCTAAGTAGCTAGATGGCAGGGACCAGAGATCGCAATTCTGTCGACCCAAGTAATAGTAGATGTTAGTTGTAATTAATAACCAGCATAACCACTGGCTCAGCTCCTGAGCCCACTCCTTACTTTCCAAATGGCATCATAATTTCACATGTCATTAAAATTCTCAGTTTTTTTAAAGTTGAAATGTAATACATATTCAAGTAATACATCCAGAATGAATCCAGTTTACAGTGCAGAAAATTACAATCTCAGAGTTTTATTTTCTATTACAATCCAATAAAGAATAAAGCAGTCACCGCTTTCATGTTTCAGTACAATATGAGTTCAATAGCTTTGTTATTTTATTACGTTTAAAAAAGAAAAAAAAAATTGCTTTGCATCACAATGTTCTGAAACATAATTTTTATAAATACAACTTTTTCATCAATTTTTATGGGAAGGAAGATGGCAAAAAGCAATTCAGGCACTATATTTTCTTAGTTGTTCAATGCGTGGGATGTACATTTTTTATTGGTGTTCACATTGGTGCATTAGGTTATAATTTAGTAGACAAAAAAAAACAGTGTGTAGCCTGCTTTCCTTTGTGTCCATATAGACTGATAGAAGTGTATGAAGTTCTTTGGTCAGCACTCAATCCAAACGGCATAGTTAAAATCACGTCCTTTACTCGGATTTGGATATAAAAACAGCTCACGTTGTGGAAAGGCAGAGACAAGTCCTGCTGATGCGTTTCGAGCGTTTGAACGCTCTTAGTCGTAGCATAGGACTGAATGTTAAACGTGCACTTAAATAGGAAATGTGACAAAATAAATAATTACAAATAATTGTAAAGACAAAACAGGACAAGACTCACCTGCAGAGCGTGTGGCAGAGTTGGCTCGTAGTGGAACGCAAACTTGCGTTCTGGAGGTAGAAACTTCAATGTAATACCGGACATGCCTCACGCAAAGCTGGTCAGGTGATTGCGGCCACGGTTTCTAAATGAATGAGGAACGATGCTGGGCAGAATGTCAAACGGCTACCATGGCTGCTGGAATCATTGGCAGGAAGTAAAAGGAGCACCACCTTGGTACACCCTTCCACATTAAATTTATAATATTAATATAATTTATATTATAATAAATATTATATATATATTATATAACATATTATAAAGTGGGGTTTATGTCCTGTAAGGGACTCTATAGTAATTAGCACATTTAATTTTCCCAGGGAACACTGCATGGTCTATAAGTCTCCTGCCATCATTATATGGTGCCTTCCTCAAGGAAAAACTTTTTCCACCTAGAGTATATGATTACAGTTATGTTTGAGAATTATCACAGTTTAACCATATTTAACAGTGAATACGGAATTGTTCTATTGTGTCACCTTTGTTTTCTTCTGAATGGATAGATTTTAGTTTCTTGGTTTGGGGTCTTAAAGGCCCTCCCATTACAATGATGTATTTGTTAATTACAAGCATAACAACCTACAGGCTGTTCCAGAACAAATTTAGCCACAAAAGCTTTCAAGTAAAATCAAATGGTTTGAATCACAAGCGTTATTTCAAGTAGCTAAAGGCTATTTTACTGAAATGTTCCATTATACTTTTTCCACAGTACTTATTTTACTTTACAATGGCATTGAAATTGCAAAATCCACTTAGCCGTGCATTTGCTGCTCTAACATTGAATTTCAGGTTATTTTGAGAATTTTTTGGTTGAGTTCCTGCTCTTTATACAGCTTGTATCTATCACACTATGTTGAAATATATCCAGATGAAAGTAGGCACAAGTAGTATACAAGTAGTTTATCTTCAAATATTTTCTAACAGTTAGGTGCAGCAGAAACAGTGTCTTGAAGAACCAGAGACCAAGTCATCAGATCCCTCACCGATCACAATTTTGCAAGAAATCTAATTGAGCCATAAAAGATATCTGTGTTGAAAACCCAACTAATGGTGCCTTCACACATAAAGGGCAACATGTATGAACAGGGCTGCGACAGTTTTCTGGCGTACTTTGTGCCAAAAAGCTGTCGTAGCCCTGTTCGGTAGATGTATGAACAGTCGCACTCCAAACATTGGCAAAATTTCCACCTGCCCCTACACTTTGTAATGTGCCAAAGATTTAGGGGCGTTCAGGGGCGTGTTGCACCACATTGGTAGGATTAGACACATTTATAAATGTTTGATGCCCAACATAGGCGCATAACAGTTAGAAAAGTCAGCGTTATTTCAAGTTTTTCTGGACTTGTCGTATTGTCACTACAATGTGCCTGTATGTGTGAACCGCAGAACAGGTTCATACATTCTGGTGCATTCTATACGGCCTTAAAGCGATTTAGAACTGGCCTGTCAGCACCAAGGTTCATACATGTCGCTCAAAGTTTGTTGCTGCAAAACTTTAGGTGAACTCTCCAATCAAGTCCAATCTCCAGTTTCCTGTGGGATTCAAATTATTAATTAGCATAAGTGTCCCCCTAAGGAAGAGGAAACCTTTACCCTTTAGCATCTGGGTCCCACCTGGATAAGGAAGAGGCAAAGACAGAGACATCGGTGTGGACTTAGTGAGGTCTTCTCACCATGTGACCCTCAGGAATCTATTCTTATTGACAAAATCCTGGAATACAACCTTACATATTAATAGCAGTGAATGATTACAAATGCTAATTAGCTGACAAAACGTCACCACGTCATATTTGGCAAATGTACTTAAAAGGGTAAACAATATGGGACAGCACATATGATAATGTCATGTTTTTGGAAGCTTCTGATTTATTTTGTTGGTTTATTAGCAACATCTGAATTAATTAGAGACACACCTGTGGATGTATTTCAATTTCACACCAGAAGCACACTGCTTCTATGGGTAACATCATGGGAAAGTCTAAAGAAATCAGGAAGAGAACTGTGGACTTGCACAAGTCTGGATCATCCTTGGGAGCAATTTTCAGATACTTGAAGGTGTCTCATTCATCTGTACAAACAATTATACGGAAGTACAAACAATGTACTTGCGTATAATTGTTCACATCCTGCTCTCAGATGTCAGGACATAAACCACCTGACAGGATCCCTTTCAGTAAATTGTTAAATATCCCATATAATACTGTCAGGGGACATTATATACTCACCTGGGAACAATATATGGTTTGGTTAACATCAGTGTCGGAGATTCTGTTTGGAACCTCCATCTCTAGTTCCATTGGGAAAGACGGAAAAATAGCGTGACAAGTTGCGCTATTTTTTTCGTCAATGAACCATATACAAGAAATTGATCAGTTCACTTTATAGTTCTGTTGTTCGCTGCATGTACCGAATAATGGCGGAGCTCGGAGATCCCAGCTAACTCCTTGCTGGAAAGAGGACCAGGCAGTCTTCAAAGCAGTTACTCCAGCTAACAATGCCCCAAAACAGATTGTTAAAATGGTTTCAGCTATTTCATTAAAAAATAATCATCTTTATTGCACATCCAATAAAAATAGGTGGCACATTCGAGTTTGGAGGTTATAATCGCTATACCCATACAGCAAAAACGCACGATGCGTTTTGACTTTACAAAGTCTTAATCAATGTTTCATCAAAACAACAGCTAACATGGCAGAAATCCTATGGACTTGTTGCAGTCAATGGGGTCTGTCGGGTGCAGTTTGGGTACGTTGTAAAATGCTTCTGCTTGGGTACGTTTTTAGCTCTGCAATGGAAGTTCCGACACAGATGTAAACAAGGCCTCAAATGTTGATATTTAGCAAGTGGCCGTAGCATAGTCCTTTCCCCTGTAGCACTATATCACTTGCAGTGTATAACTTTATTCCAATATCCAGTAATCCCGATTGCTCTCTTATTTTCTGCATGCTCTTTGTATTGCGTTTAATCATTAAATATTGTATTTGTTGCACATTTCTTGTTATATAAAGAATAACACGGAAGGAATGTACAATGTACAGTATTAATTTTGCCTTGGCCCCAATCAACTCAAACATGTCATAAGAAGATTTTCACATAATAATACAGTAACATCCTTATAAATCCCGCTTCTTCTTGAGCTGGAAGATTACACTTTGCAGGTGATCTGTTTCAACTGCTCAAAGATGTGTTATGTGTTTCTAGAAAAAGCGAAATTAATATTAATCTCCTCAATTGCTGAGGAAAACCTCTTATTAGTAAGATTATAATCCTATTGTATTAAGTCCTTGAGTCTGTAATATAAATGATTCTTTGAGTTAAGATGCACTGAAGTACATTATCATATTTTGTTGTTGTTTAATTACCAGCGTTAACTTTGTTGGTTGATGGGTTATATGTTCCCCTAATAGTTGAGTGCAGTGTCAATGTACTTTGGTTCTACAGTAGAGAAAATAAGTATTTGATCCCCTACCAACCAACAAGAATTCAGACTTTCATAGACCTGTTAGTTTTTCTTTAACCCTTACCGCTGCATCCAATTTTGGCCTTTCTGACATAGCCCCATTTTTATTTTTTAAAATCTGACATCTGTCACTTTATGTGAGAATAGCTTCTTGACACTTTTACCTATCCATGTGATTCAGAAATTGGTTTCTTGTGACACATTGTGCTTTAAGTTGTAAGAAATTTTGGTCCAAACAATTTGTGAAACATATCACAATATCGTGAAAAATTTGAAAATGTGCTATTTTCAAACTTCAAAAATTTCTGCGTGTAAGACACGCTCAAAATAGTTTATAACTAGCATCTACTATATGTCTTCTGTAGATTGGCATCACTTTTTTTTAAATGTCTTTTTATTTTTTTTACAACATTAGGGGGCTTTGAAATTTAGTAGTCACTTTTCATATTTTCAAGAAAATTTGCAATATACATTTTTTTAGGGAACAGTCCATTTCTGACGTGACTTTGAGGGGCCCGTATGTTAAATGACTTCATCTAAAAAACTACAACCCTTAAAGTATTTACAACAGTGTTTAGGAAGTTTGTTAACCCTTTTGGTATTTCACAGAAGTTAAAGCCAAGTGGAGGTGAAATTTCAAAATTTCACTTTTTCTTTGCAGATTTTCAGTTTTTATCCATTATTCAGAGGAACACGGTAAATGTGACCAGAGAAATGCAACTCAATATAGATTCACAAGATTCTGCCATTTTCAGAGATATCTCATATTCTCATATGTGGCCCTAGTGCACTATTTGGCTCAACCACAAGCCTCAGAATAGGGGGAACACCTGCTGGACTTTTTGGTCTTTCTTTCATTACAATTTTCTTTAGGCACCATTACAGGTTTGCGGACACCCTAAGGTGCTTAAACTTAATAAACACCCCTAAAAAGACCCCATATTGGAAACTTAACCCCATAAGAAATATATCCAGGGGTATAGTGAGTATATTGACCTCACAGGTGTTTCACAATTTATTTTAGCGTTAGGCTGTGAAAATGATAACATTTATTTTTTTCCAATCTGCAATTTTAGCTGAAAATTTAAATTTTTACAAGAAATCATAGAAAAAAGCATCCCAGATTTCTTACAATTTCAGCAGTACCCTATATGTGGGTGTAAACTGCTGTTTGGGTGCATGGCAGGGCGTACAAGGAAGGGAGCGCTATTTGGCTTTTAGAACACAAATTTTGGTGAGTGCTATGTCACATTTGCAAAGCTCCCATAGTACCAGTTCAGGTAAAACCTTCCAGACTTCACCCATTTTGGTTTTAACACACCTCATGGATATCATCTTGATTTGTATTGTGCTTTTGGTGCAATATTTTTTCAGCATTGGGCCATGAAAATGGGAAGGGGAAAAATTAAGTTTTTTAGACTTCAATTTTACAGCGTTTGCCGTGCGGTATAAACGACATAATAACTGTATTATGTGGGTCGGTACAATTACAAGAAAATTAATTTTATATCTTTTTTTTGTTTTAGAACTTTTACACAATAGAAATGCGTATATAAAAAATAGCGTTTTTATGTCGCTTTTTTATTTTTGTAGGTGCATGTTTTTTGTAGGATGAGTTGACATTTTTATTGGTATCGTTTTTGGGGGAACAAAGCTTTTTGATTTTTATTTTTAACAGGGCTCACTGTGCAGTATACATGACAAGTTAGTTTTTCTCCCTGGGTCGAGACGATTACAGAAATAACCAATTTATATAGTTTTTTTTTTATGTTGAAGCGCTTTAAAAAAAAGTGTTTTTTATTTATGCATTGCTGTCTTCTGACAGCATTAACTTTTTATTTTTCCATATCGAGAGTGGTGCAAGAGGTTTTTTTTTGGGCGGGATGAACTGATGTTTTAATTGGCACCACTTTGGCATTTACATGAGTTTTATATCACTTTTTTTTCCATTTTATGTGTTCTGTGATGCACAAAAATCGTAATTCTGTGATTGTTTTTTTTTTTTATTGGCGTTCACCATGCAGGTTAATTAACATGACCGATTTATAGGTTAGGTTGTTACGCACGCAGCGACATCAAATATGATTCCTTTATTTTTTATATTTTTGGGGGCAACTAGCATTTGTAAAAGGTTGGTGTATGTGTTTTTATTTTATTTTTCATTTTTGTGTTTTACTTTTTTTTTACTTTTTAACCTTTTTTTTCACTTTTCCCCAAAGGGGATTTATATCAGTCATCCTCAGATCACTGATACAATAGAGATCAGTACAGAGCAGAACTGCTCTCTACGTATCTCTATGGCAACTTTCACTCACAATGTCTGTCAATGCTCACAATGCATTGCGGGGCATGTTGATGTTACAGACAGCCAGGATGCTTTAGTAAACCATCCGGACTGTCAGGTACTCACACATCAGCGGTGCTCGATCGTGATAGATTGCAACAGCTAAGTTCTAATCACCCATAGCCAAAGCCCTCCTACGCTGTACCCATTACCTGTATTAATTGTACCTGTTTGAACTTGTTACCTGTATAAAAGACACCTGTCCACACACTCAATCAATCACACTCCAACCTCTCCAACATGACCAAGACCAAAGTGCTGTCTAAGGACACCAGGGACTAAATTGTAGACCTGCATAAGGCTGGTATGGGCTATAGCACAATAGGCAAGCAGCTTGGTGAGAAGACAACAACTGTTGGTACAATTATTAGAAAATAGAAGAAGCACAAAATGACTTTCAATCTTTCTCCATCTGGGGCTCCATGCAAGATCCTGCATCATGGGAGAGGGGATAATCTTTTTAATATACATAATATATGTTTTTAAATGCTATATATGTCATTTTTGCAGCCCCATGATCCACCACTGGCAGGAGTTTAGACGTTGATTGTATACCAGCTTGCTTGTTTTTTTTTCAATTTGATGTGTAAACAGGTATGCAGTGGGTACCGTGTAATAGACACCTGTGTCTATGTAGAAGATTTAGAGCTGTGTATCAGAAAACCTGATCTTCCACCTCAATAAAGATGCATTAGGAAAATATTCAGCAAAATTCCAAATTGGAAGAAAACAAAATAGTGATTACAGGAGGATATTCATGTTTAGGTTCTTTGGCTTCGAAATATGACAAGTCCCTGAAGAATACCTCAAGATTACCGACAATGCCATATCTGGGAGGCAAAAACAAAGAGGTGCACAATGCACTGCCAGAATAATATAATTGGTTTCGATTTGTTGTGTTGATATCAAGTATGCATTCACATTACATGTAAACCATATATACAATGGTACTGCAATCTGTTTTACCCCAGTGCTTCTTCATATATTTGTTGCATTTTTGTATTATTCATGTATGTGTGTTCTATTAAAATATATACTTTTTTTCTCTTTCAAAATATTTTAAACTAAATAGTTTTTCCCTTTCTTGTCCCTTTACCAGAATAATTGAAAACCATTATGTGGTTCCTGGTGAAGAAAGTGTCACCGAGTATTCAATGTATGGGGAAGGCTATACCCTGGAATGTGATTGTCACAGTGATTGGTATCGAGAAGATAGTGGCCACAGGGACTACAGGTAATGGTAATCTAGATGCAATCAATGTTTAATCTGATGTATGAGATTATTAATTTACTAAAAACAGCAATAACTACTTAAACCTTGAAGTAAAAAATGTCATATGATGATAATTAGAATGTCACACCTCAATATGGTATTCTTATCAAAAACAACCTCTAGGGTATACTCACACATAGTGGAATATGCAGAATATCCACAGCAATCTGGCTGTTCTCTAAAGGTAAATCTTCGCCAAATTATACTACTTTGTAGAATTTTTGCTGCACCCAATGACAGGGCTGCAGCAGTTACGTGGGTGCTATTTTTTCAATACATGAAATTATAAGACTTTTCTCTAATATATTAGCAAATCAGAGAATCTCCTTCAGTACTAGCTGTATGTACAGGGTTAATCGAAGTCTCTCACTATATATACACTGCAAGGAACAACACACCGAGGATATAGTGTGACAGGGTTTACCTGTTGCTTCAGCCTTCTCCTCCATAGAACACAGTATCTATACTACACTGGTGCTAGTGTACACATAATGCCAGGCTCCCCCTTTCACAGTGGATTCTTCCAGCTCAGAAGCAGTTAGTTTTACAGAGCTGTCAACAAAGTGATCCATCATGCTTTCAGGTGCCGATTTAGACCAACTTCAGTCCTGTCTTAAAGGTCCAATGCTTAAAAAAAAAAAAAAAGTGAATTACAGCTGAAAAGCTTTGATTTTCCTAAAGAAGCATATTGAAGGAAGTGTTTTTATATTTTAGTCTCCTGTTACTTTATGAGGTTTCCCTGGAGGTGATAGGTCTTCTTTAAATATGTAGCAGGAAAATGGCTTACATCACTAAAAAGGTTTGCCTGAGATTAAAAAATACATGGTTCCTTTTTTCCAAAAATGGCACCACACTAGTTCACTGGTTGTGTGTGATATTACAGCTTAGCCATTTTCACTTCAATGGAGCTAAGCTGTAATAAGACACAACCCATGGAGAGGTGTGCCACTATTTTTTTTAAAGAAAGTAGCCATGTTTTTAATACTGTACAGTGCTTCAAACAGCAAAATAAAAAATGTCACATAAAAACACTTAACAATTAAAGCAACTTAACTACAGTATTACTAGCAATACATAGAAAAGCCTTCTTCACACACAATTTTTTTAATCACTCTAAAACTGCATGTGTTTTTTGTAGTGCTTTGTGCTTTTTTTTTTACATTTTATGTGGCATTTTTTATACAATAATCGAGGACATTTACTACTGTGGTTATGCTAGAAGTGTATCGTAAAATGCAGCAAAAAATTGTGCATTTTTTGCACAGACAAATTTTTTATGTGTCTTAGGCACTTTTGCGACTGATCTATTGTGACTTAGTTGGTGGTGGGCTTCACAAGAAAGGGAGTGTGGTCTTTTGCGCCAGAATTGGGCTAAAATTGTGGTGCTTAATTTTGGTGCAAAATAAGCTAAATAATGTTTGGTGAAGATGTCCACAGTTTCCAAAGCATGGGGTCACTGTGAAAATCGGGGGGGCCAACTCCCCTCTTAGTCTATATTGTCTAAAGTTTAGATGGTAACAGTAAATGCAAGGCCATTTTATCCATTTGACACATTAGTTAATTGCCTTGGGGCCCCACAGGGATATGGGCTCCAAGTGGTACATGTATGTTCCGGGAATCCAGGACATAATCCTTGGATCTCTGGGTCGGCAATGCTTCTTTAACTGTTTGTGTTCTTATGAAGCAAAAGTTTAAAACTGGTGGAAAAAAACCATTGCCCCATTATCTTTTTTGGCTTTCCCACAAATGTCAGTGGGGTGTGTTGAGGTGGGTTTTGTAGTGTCATGTTGTGCCATGGCTAGAGATGTGATGCCCTGTAGTTTGGGGGGTACACCCTGATATCCGGGGGCTACAAAGCTGTTTAAATGCCCTGAGTAAATGCACCTCAATGTGTTTAAGTATATGTATTTTTTCAGTGCGCGTTTTACCCATAACTCATCATGTGACACTTATATCATGTGATTTGATGCTTTCTTTTTGAATCACAGAATTTTTCAGTTAAACAATCAAAAAATAAACAAAGAAGCAAAAAAAAGTAAACAATTTTTTTTAAAAAAAAAAAACAAAGATTTGGAAAAAAAATGCCCCCAAACCCCCCAACCCTAAAACCCCCCCCCCACACCCCCAAACCCCAAAAAACCCCCCCCACCCCCCCCCCCCCCCCCCCCAAAAAACCCCCCCCCCCCCCTACAAAATAAAAATAGCCAACAAGGAAAAATTACAATGTTTGTAGTTCATTTTATATTTACTATCTAGCTCTAGCTAACATCATGCTATAGTGTTTTTCTGCAAATATAATTAAAGGTTAAAACACCTGGAAAACCATCACAAAGTCCTAGCGTTTTTACCCAAAATAATATGTATGACCCCAAATTTAAAAAACTTTGGAGAAAAATTTTGGGGCAAAATTAACCCTTTTTTGAAACTTAAAAACAACACCGGGGTTTTTGTCAGCTCAACTGCTTCCAGGTGATAATATAAATCACCTACCACTACATTGCGCTTATCAGAACAAAAACATTATAATGTGGGTAACGAAACCTCAGAAACAGAGGAATTATGTCAAATAAGAAACTAAAATCTGAAGAAAAAAAAATAGCAGGCAAACTAGAAAGCTCTGTCAGTCAGGGTTTTGGATGAAAAGTCTGGGACTGTTTCATAAGGTTTTTAGTCATCGGGCGACATGTATGAAAGGGGGTGGCCAGATAAACTGGGATCTTTTTAGCCCAATATCAGGCGAAGCCCCCGGGCATACCATGTTTAAATCTCTCCCGCGGGAAATTTGTAAAGCGACTTTATTCGGGGGGGGGTGTGGGGGGGGGGGGGCGCACAAAAAATACAAAGCTAAGATTTATGCTTTTACTATCAATTTTTGGGCGCATTACAGCTGGAAAAGGTTTAAAACCCCTTTCAAATTTCTTTAACCGATTCCAGAAATGTCGCCCTAGCGCTTTAATGGCCCTTTTTTTTCACCTGCTGTATAGCTAAATTTTATAAACAGGCCATTAAAGGGGTTTGCAAAGGGACATGAAATTTGGCTTTTTTAACGCCAAAAATTTTTTAAAATGTTTTCCCCCGTTTTTTTTCCTCCTTTTTTTTTGGGGTGAAATACAAAACATAGGATTTTCAAAGTATAAAAGGTGCGCACCCGAAAAATCTTGGGACCTTTTCAGCCCGAAAAAATGGCGCCCGCCCCGTTAAATAAAGGGGACATGTTTAAACGCCAAAATTTATGGGACGTAACTTTAAATCTAGAATTCGCCTGGGTTTTTTAACCCGGGTAAAAGGGGTCCCAAAAACATGCGCTTTTTAGTGTTGGGGAACAATTTTTTTGGGTAAAAGGGAAAGCATTTAAAAAGGTTTACTGTTCCAGCTGTAATGGCGGCCCAGAAAGCCGTACCCAAAGCAAAAAATATTTTTCTAGTGATGCAGTTTCCTGAAACCCCCCTTTAGATCGGCCCCTACCTTGGCCCAGGAGAGTTTTAAAAATTGTTTTAACGGGCTGGGGGCCTGTTTTCAGGCTAAAAAAAAAAGACGCCAGATATCTGGGCGGGCCCCCTTTCATAAATGTTCCCCTATATTTTTATTTTTTTCAGGCGCACACCAATATTAGGCGCATTACAAAGCACCCGCAGAAATTTTGGGTAACACTTTGGGAGTTTGGGCCCGTGTCACTTTAAAACCCCTGTCGATTCTTTTTCATTTATGTCTTTAGTACAGCAAATCCAGGCGCTAAGAAGTGCTTGGTTTACATAATGGTCCAGCCATGTTATATAAAAATGGGGTAATACTCCTATACTGTGGTTTAACAAAGTTTAAAACTCTGTGGTGGGATGCAGTTGTGTGTTTTATCTTTGTTTTTTGAATAAGTTTTAACAATTAAATTTTGTGTATTTATTCCCGTAAAAATTTTAAATTTTAAATAAATTGCTTGCCTTTTCCCTTTTTTAGTATTGTTAAATCGTCCATTGTGAATGTCCACTTTTTAACACTGGGGCACATTAATTAACATCGGTCTTAAAGGGGGGTTTTCCCAAAGGGTTTATTTTTACCTCCAAGGTCCCTTCCCTTTTGCTGCTGCTTTGAATTGGGGGGCCTACTTTTTTCTCAATCTCAGGCAAGCCCCGCCTCCCTGTGACGTCTCACGGGGCCCGTTTCCGAGGCTGAATACCCAATTTTTCAGCCTTGCATCATGAACTCCCCCTTTTAGTGAATAGCATAAGGATTCATCACTCAGTGAACACACAAGATATGTGTGTGGTGTAGTGCTTAGCTGTTCAGCTTTGCAAGATAGAGGTCAGGAGTTTGAGCCCCATTATTAGTGTTTGTATTTTCTTTTATAAATTTTACACATATGTAAAGATATGAAAATATATGTGGAGACATCTAGCTTGACAAAGGCTCTGTGAGGGAGCTGAAACGTCGCTCTTTTGAGCATGGAGGAATAAACTACCTTATTGCTTGAATCTACCTTGGAGTGCCGTGGATTTTTTTATTTTATATATATATATATAATATATATATATACATATATATATATATATATATATATATATATATATACATATATATAGTATATATATATATAAAATATATATTACATATATATACATATATATATATATATATATATATATATAATATATAATACACACACAAAGCTCCCTATTATGTGTCCCTTTCCTCACAGTAGTTGCACCAAGCACTTCCAACATACGTGTTACAATGCATATACTCTAGAGGATGAGACATAATATAGGGGAGCTATATATGTGTGTATATATATCATTATAGAGATTGACACATATTTTTAGATCTTTCTACATATGTGTAGAATTTTTGGGGGAAAAAAATACCCTCTGCAAGGGATGAGAACTCCAAACCCCTTCATTGTAAAACCATTCCCTACCACTACACTACCAGCCCAAGCTCATCATACAGTGAGCAGGGTCTTTTTCCAAAGCTGACTTAACACTTGGCTGCCATTACTTCTCCCCCAGTTGTTTTCATTCACATGTCACTGACACAAGCAGTGGTCTTTATTTAACTCCAAGGAAAAATGTCAGCTTTAAGTAAAAGATCTCTGCTCGCTGTCAGTGACATATGAGTGAAAACAACTAGGACAGAAGTAATAGCTGCTTGCTGTAAGTGAAACTTGGGTGATAAATCCCAGTTCAAATGTCAGCTTTATCACCCAAATTTCACTGACAGCAAGCAGCTATTACTTCTGTCCTAGTTGTTTACACCCAAATTTCACTGACAGCAAGCAGCTATTACCTCTATCCTAGTTGTGTGCACCCAAATGTTACTGAAAACAGGCAGAGATCTTTACTCAACTTCAAGGACAAATGTCAGCTTCAAGTAAAGATGTCTGCTTACTGTGAGTGAAATTTGGGTATAAACAACTAAGACAGACATAATAGCTGCTTGCTGTCAGTGAAACTTGGCTTATAAATCCAAGTTCAAATTTCAGCATCATCACCCAAGTTTCACTGACAGCAAGCAGCTATTATGTCTATCTTAGTTGTTATAGGGTGAGGAAGGATGGCAGGAGAAGCCTGACTCTTCGTGAATTACCACAGCCCATAGTTTTTGTAGATGTAAATCCCTGACTAAAAAATTTAACAAACTATGTTTAGAAAAAAAGGAAAACATTTTTTTCCTCATTCAATGAAGTTTTATTAAAGAGACATAACAGAAAAAACAGGGTAACAGCTTTTGTCACACATAATACAAATAAGGCATGGTAATGAAGGTTATACAATGCACAGACACGCCGTACCGTGCAATGTGTTCATGCCCAACAGTTGGATTACAAAGATAATGTAAGCAAATACCATATTACGAACAGCTTGTGAAAAGGAAAACATTTTTATAATTGTCATATTCTCATGAGTTAAAATAGATATGATAGTGAGCATTAAAATAGACAAACAAGGTTGGAAAAAAGTCTCATATACAGTATAATCAAAAATGTTGACAAATTTTTTCATTTTATTGTGTTTCCTATTTTTAATTTGTGGAGTTTCTCGCATTCATAATGTGTCTGAGACCATTAGTGGTCGCACACCTGGGATAAGTGGAAGAATGGGTGCAATCATGGAAAAGGACACAAAGGTTCTGTACTACAGAAAAAGAAATCCACTGCACACCGTAAGGAGAATGTTTGATAGCTAAAGAAGTTTATTCAACAAATAGTGAGGAAAGGATCAGAACATAATTTTTGTTGATAATGCTGACATATATACTCAATAAAGGTATCTTTTACACAAATATTTGACAATTATGTGGAATCAGATGTCAAATTATGCGACATTTCGGCAATTAAGGGCGTACTTCCATATTTCCTCGGACGTCAGGTCCTATATTACTCTTCTGAAGTGCTGTAGCTTTCTGGAGTAAAACTCCATTTGCATCTATGCACAGTTCTTGTACTTTAATGCACCTTACCTACTGCCATAGCATTGTGGCATATGTACAAAACTTATTCCTATTATACAGTGAGATTATCACTGCTGTCTATGACGAACACTGCTAATTGTTTAGATCCGTCTTGGGGACCGACAGAGCGGACCCCAAGACGGATCCTAAAAGCGCTTGTAACATGGAGTGTAAACTCCGTGTGAACAAGCCCTAATAGCCGAGACGTCACATATTTTGACATTCCACATAATTGTCAAATATTTGTGTAAAAGATACATTTATTGAGTATTGTGGACAGTGAGGGGTGGCCAAGTGTCAGTTGCATGTTTCTCCCACTAGGTCGGAGTCTTCCGGGTAGAGACGTGCCACCAAGGCCTGGGCTTGGTGGGGGGAAGCCAATGTTGTCTGTCAGCAACACTAGGTTGCTGACAGCTGTATGTAGCATGGATGGTATCCAGCCATTATGGGTTGGGCTTCCTCGGACAGCTGCAGAATGGGTGGGTGGCGGTTCCCGCCGCCCCAGGTCTCCAGGTTCCATGTCGGGTTTTGGGCCAGTCTCGGGATGGCTATAAGAAGCTGTCTTTCCAGGTGTCAGGGGGCGTGGCCTGCTACCTGGAAGTTGGTGCAGGCAGGCTGGAGAGAGGCTCTGGCCCCCGGAGGCTTGAGGGAAGCCGATCCAAGGGCAGTACTGGTGGGAGTACTGTGTGTTGATGCTGGACGTTAGGTCAAGGACTACGATAGGACAGGGTCTATGTCCTAAGTTAGGTAGCTGGCCAGACGGACTAGGTTTTTGATTTTTGTTATGTGTTTTGTGAAACATGCTTGGACTATTTTAAAACTGGGTTGAGGCCAAGTGAAACCAGATGCCTTGTGTCGGTGTGCCAATACCTTCTACAAAAGACGGCCATCATGTGAGCTAAGTACCTCCAGGACGCCCAGGTGGAGGGCGTCCAGACGCATGCAAGTGTCACATATGGGTGCTTCGGATGCGGGCAAATATTGGCACTGATTGATGTGTGCACAAAGTGGTGCAGAAAATGCAAGTTTACATAGGACTGCAGTTTGCTTTGGATGTGGAGTTAACTCTGTGAGCAAGGATATCTATGTGAAGGGACAGGGGACCACCAATGGTATAATAGACTGTCTTCCTGCCTGGGTAAATTTATGTTTTTACTATTATGGAAGATATTTTTGAGCTGGTGCGCCATTGACACCCAGCAAAAGGCTGTTATAAAAACCTAGCCGGGTTCCTCTCAATGCCGAGAGATGTGGTGGAGGTTCCGTTTGCCAGGGGCAACCGCCTGACCTTGGTCTGGATGTCTGCAGTGGGTAATGGGGTCGTGTGCAAAAGGATGTCCTGTTGCTAATAGGTCATGGGACCTTCCCAAGGGTGAACAAAGTCCCCGAAGACCGGACGGCCAAAGATACAAGGATTCCGGTTGTTACTGAAGGGCCAACAAACTGCGACTGAGGAAACCGCCACTATTCCAGCAGGAGGGCTGCGCCGGACTAGGCCATAGAGAGGGATGTGTTACTGAGAGTCCTTTTGGATCCGGAGGTCAGAGAACGTGTAACAACGGATGCACTGGTTTACTGGTGGGATAATCTCCCACTGTGGGTGGACATGGACTGTCGCCTAAATGTCTCCTGGTGCACCTGACATCGTACCCAGTGTGAAGACCCGTCCGAATATGGTTAAAAGACCTATCTCTGATGTATTTCTGAAAACCTTCGTTGTGGGACTTTGTCATGCATAGCCTGGCGATTTGTGAAACATACAATAGGGTGTTCTACTTGTAGAGACCTTCCACCATCTAGGGGCATTGTGGGCAACAGCCAAGGCATCGGGGGAAAACAGAGTGGACTTCTCCTGGGAAGTGCCCCTGTGGAGTATGCCTTGCCAAGTCTGGAGATGAGAGTGGATAAATAGAATAAGATGACCCAGTAGTATTTTGGTACTGGAAAAAGTCTGGCTGACTCTATGTTAGGACATTTGCACTATATTGACGGTTGCAAAGGTCTACTAAGGCAGAAAAAGGTGCATGTTACATGAATGGCTCTGTCGACTACTGAGCAGGATGAGGGGAGCGGTATCACTAAAGGTTAGATTCCAGTTACTGCTTAGGTCTGAACAGGTGCTAGAGGTGCTGTATCAAAGAGCAGCCCAAGGGTTGCCCATAGAGTCGTGGATTGACAATGCGGAAGTCTATCGCAGAGAGTGTGGTCCTGGAGTGTCGTGACAAATATGGAGACTGGGTTAACACTAAGGACTCCCGAGGTAAGCTAATGTGGTTGCCCTAGCAAAAAGGTGTCCTTTGCATTTCCTGCCATAAAACACGTAATGAGAGTGCGGGGCCTGAAGCTGTGTGTGAAGTGTTGGGTCCAGTTGGTGAGTGGGGTCTGCCAGTGACCCCAGCGCACTGTGTGTACCTGATTGGTGCTGCAAGTCACAGGTAATGCATGGCCCAGGGACTGATAGCAACCAGTTCTGTGTGACTGCGTTGGGTCAAGAGAGGAGGGCTTTAATGTTTCAGTGTGCAGCCTGGAAGTACTCGAAGATGTTTGTTCTCATTGCAATGTGTGTGAGGGAGACTAGTTTAATGAGGGTATGGTGGGTCTGTCGTCCAGACTATGGGTGTTCTGCCTGCAATGAATGCAGCCTCAGATCAGTGATGAATATAGCTGTGTCAGGAGAAATGTGCTGAGATCGGTAGTACTTCGCGATTCTCTCGGCTAAGTAGTGGCTGTGTTGCCAGTAGGGCTTTTACTGCCCTGGTCACAAAGACTGCAGTGATGGTAGGAGTGAGGCTGCTGGACACCACAGAGGGGGGGTGTATGTAGGCTGGAACCCTTGAGAAGGCAGGTGAGCGGGGATAAATCCCAATCGTAAAGATGTGTCTGGTTCTGTGTGGCAGCTGATACATTCTCCCAGCGTTTTGGAGGATAGTAGTAACAGTTCACAGATGGTATTATGTCCTGTTGGTTTGATGGCGGGACCTACAGGTGGTGCCATTTGCCAGCCAGATACTGCTAGAGATCTATTGATGTTAAACATGTCAATGAGTTGCCTAATGTGAACTCAGCAAGTTTGTGTCTAAGTTTTGGGATCACAAGGAGGATGGCGGGATGCAAATGACTGACATACCATCTTCTAAATGGTGTCTGCACATTGCCCTCAAGCTTCTATCTGAGTGAATTTGGAGGTTGGAAAGATGTAGAAGTATCCCAGATAGAAGTGAGAAGAGTTTACCCTTAGAAATGGTCATGGGGGATGTGTGAAAGCACATTCTCCATCCATTGATTGCAGAGTGGTCTTGCTGCTAGGAACAGCGCCAGTGAGAAGTGTGCACAAGGGGGAAGAGGGAAGGTGTCCACTGTCACTGGTGAGGTGCCAGGAAGGCCAATAATTCCAAAATGCAGACCAAGGGTCTTTAGAGTGTTGCCAATGGTGACGCTGAAACTATTAGCATGCCTGTGATTGTGGTGAGGTCTTAATTGCAACCTGTTAAAACATAAATATCTTACTCTAATATCATCTAAATTATACATCCTAAACCTATATACTTACACAACACACCTAAATGATCCAGCATACTAAATATCATACATCAGTGGAGTAGTAATAGCCCTGATGAACAAGGGCGGCTCCGCTTTATTGAAAGATAAATATCACTGTTATACTATATTATAATTCTTTAATCACAGCTATCCCTACGCGTTTTCCCCCATATAATTTTTGGGTTCTCAGGGGATTCAAAACAATCCTTCTCGCTGTGAATAAGATACGCTTATAAAAGATATACAACTCTATTATGGACGGATATATCACCACTATGGGTGAGTTAGAAAAGTGATACCTTTAGCTAGAAGCTGCCAGATATAAAGTGATTCCTCGAGCCCCATTGCGTATGCTGGCACCCAGGATAGAAGGATACAATGATTCATTTCTGCCCTCCCTTAAATACCTTACTTGGCCCTTTAGATTTATAACATACAGCCCCTGAACACGTTCAGTAGTAATGATATATTTGTTTTTATACCTATTGCGTGCGTATATCTACTTAAATGTGGCAGTCCCCCTGCCCTTTACTCAGTCTGGCGTTCCGCGAAGTTGCACTGCGCATGACCGGGAAACAGACTAAAACCGTCATTCCGGATTTCACTTCAGCGAAAGCAATACACTACGCCGCTGCACAGAAGGCCCCACACTATATGGAGCAGGTGCTCGGCGTTCTCAGAAACGCTCTGCGCAATGTCCAGGAAAAAAGCGCCCGGCGGCACATCGCGCGCAATCAAAATCCGGGAATAAAACTCTCAGCTCCGTACATATTACATCGCTTTACATTTTAGAAGACAGGACTAGTCCTTACGGTACAGCGCACCCGGAAACCAAAACCATCATTCACATCGGCAGCAAAAATCAATCTCCATACTAAGGTTAAACGAGCACCCACGATTTAATCCGCTACAGGGACCGCAATTGCTGTAAGCAGCCCAAATTTCTTAAAGTGGCCTTCTGGTATATCGGATGTCTGGAGTTGAAGCATTGGCATTTAATTCAGGATCAATAAATTGGGGTACAAAAATTCATTGTCTTATAGCTGACATAGATTATCAGCTATAAGTTAATAAATGAATATATTGAAAAAATGTAATGATATAATCATATGATACATAAAATACGGTCAGCTTTGCAAAATCAAAATATTGGTCCTCTGTGAAGAAGTCGGGAACGGTAAACAGAGCAGAATAAACAGGACCCAAGTACGTGACCTACTCAATAAAACATCCAAATTGCAAAGTCTCATTTAAGGCCTTTGGGATAAACTGATTCAATACGGTAGATTCCACTGGGCTCTTTACACAAAATTCGTCTATCCCATTGTCTCCTCCTTCTTGCGAGACGGTCTCACTACCTCAATGGATCAATAAAACGCAGAGATTCCCCTCATCTCTCCATAATGATGTCCCAAACATGTCGAGCTACAGGCGTGTCTCTTCTATTTCGTTTTCCCCAGATGTTCTCCCACCCTACTTTTGACATGTTCTCTATGTTTTTCCAATATAATTCAGTGGGCAGGGACATATGGCACATGTAGAATACTCGTTCTGTCCTTAACAATGGCAAAATCACGATAAAAAATTGTTTTCCATTTTGAGGCACTTCGTTGAAGGATTTAGTTGTTGTTTGTATGGCCAGGTACACAATCTCTGCCCACATTTAAACATACCCATCGGTTTCCTTTCAAGCCTAGTACCTTGAGGGGGTAATGGTGTATAATGACTATGATCAGGTCTATCTTTAATGGATCTTCCCCCTTGATAAGTAATCAAAGGGGTAGCGGGAGGTATCCCTCTACGGAACTGGTCCATCCTCAAAATTCCCAATATTTTTTGAGGATGTTCACAACTTCTAGATTTCTATCGTCAAAGTTGCGGATTACACGTGCTTTATTGTTATCTTATCCCCCTGAGATTTACCCTGTAGTAATGTTGTACTATTCTGTTTTTGTGCATCGCCTTAGGGTGATTCCAAAACTCCTGAGGGATATCCTCGACTAAGAAATCTTCTCTCAAATCTACCTGACTGTTCCTACTAAGTACCTCATCTTGGAGCAGTTTCTCTTAACTCTCAGGAACTTGACCCTTCAGAGTATTCCTCTCTTACAGGGTAAGTATGGATGAAAACTTTCCCAATGTAGCAAGCTGTTGGTTTGTGCTGTGGGTTTCGTATACATATCCGTATGGTGTTGCCCATTCCGATCTTTAATATAAGGACATCAAAAATGGGTCGTAAACAAATTTTCTTGCACTTCAAATGTTGATGTGCATTACAATCTTGTTTTTATTTTGCTGTGCAACGAACTCCTCAAAATCACACCTGCTCCTTCCAGAGGACGAGGATGTCATACAATGTACCTCCCAGTATAAAATCTGGGGGGGACCAACTGATAGTTCTCCCGGTTGGGATACCAAGGGTGGCCTCCCACCAGCTGGTAAAAAGAATTCGCATAAAACGGGGGCGCCAGGAGCTCCCCCATTGCAGTGCCCCTGAGCTGGTGGAAGGTCTGTTACAAAGACAAACATAATATTGTCTCAACACAAAGTCCAGTAGTCTGATGACAATGGCATTGTGAGCCTGGATTTCTATACTCTTGTGGACAAAAAATATTCAACTGCTTGAATGCCAATTTCATGTGGGATATTACTATATAATACTTTCTACTTCTATAGAACCCATAAAATACTCTCTTTCATTGACTGTAATCCTTCCTGTTCTGCGCAGTAAATCGAAGTGTCTCTTATGTAGGTTGGCAAGGTGGTTACAAAAAATCCTGCAAGATATTATCTTATAAATTCCCACATTTTGCGTAATTGATCCTACGCCTGAGACTATTGGTCTAACCTTTTTCAGTGGGTGCAGCCCTCATATGATCTCTGGGAGCGAATAAAAATGTAGGTATTTGAGGGTTGGTGCCATCTTGAATTTGAATTCCGGCTGTGTGTTATTTAAAAACCAATCTCTAAAGCCCTCCACAAGTAAATTCTCCAGTTTCATAGTAAAATTTGCTGTTGGGTCTGTGGGTAAAATATCATAATGCCTTTTGTCCCTAAGAAGATCATTGCACATGCTGTTTATACATATCATGATTTAATATAACTATATTTCCCCCCTTATCAGGAGGGTTTTTTATAATTATAGTTTGTCCAGGTTCCAGTGCTGGGACAATGATCCTAGTTCATCATGTGTACTAAGATTTTTATGGAAAGGTAGCTCTGTTCACTCAAAATCACGGAGTTCCTTTAGAGGACTATTGCAAACAAAAGATCGATTTCACGTGTATCTAACTGACTCGGGGGCAATTCCTCTACTTTTAAGTTTCAATTTTGTTTGAATTCTATTGTTTACTCTCTCCATAAGGGATTCTAAAGATGGATACCCTCTAAGTCCTGTGCTGTACACCCAATTGTCTGGCATTCAAATTGATCTTAATTTAAAAACTTTGTTGCCACTTGAGCTTACGCCAAACAGGTGTAGTTCTTTGGTCCATGAAAAATCAAATAAACTTTGTGGTGGGCACCCAAATGTCAGACCCCTCTTAAAAATCTGTAATTCACCATTATTCAAATTCCTATCTGTCAGATTAATTTATCTGATGTTGATCTGATTTGTTATTTCTGGACGGTTTGTCTCAGGCCGGGATGCAGGGCGCTCTCCCAGCTGTTCCATGGGAATGGGGTAGCGAGGCCACCTTGGTATCCCACACCGGGAGACGATCAGTGGCCCCCCAGATTTTATATCTGGGGGAGGTACATTGATGACATCCTGTCCTCTGGGAAGGGAGCAAGGTGTGATTTTGAGGGTTCGTTGCACAGCTTAATAAGAAAACGAGATTTGGTAGTGCACTTACCTTTGACAGTGCAAGAAAATTGTTTACCCTTTTTTGGATGGTCATTATTATAAGATCGGTGAATGGCAAAATCCATACGGATATGTATAGGAAACCCCACTAGCAACCAATCAGCTTGCTACATTTGGGTAACGTTATCATCCATTACCTGTAAGAGAGGTATACCGAAGGGTCAATTCAGAGAGTTAAGAGAAACTGCTCCTGAGATGAGGACTTTAGGAGGACAGTCAGGTATATTGAGAGGAAAGATTTCTTAGTCGAGGATATCCTCAGGAGTTTTGGAATCTCGCCTAAGGCAATTGGGCCCCCCACAAACCCAAAAAACAGTATAGGTCAACATTACTACAGGGTAAATCTCAGGGGGATAAAGATAACAATAAAGCACGTGTAAATCGCAACTTTTGACGATAGAAAATCTAGAAGTTGTGAACATCCTCAAATAATATTGGGGGAATATTGAGGTTGGGACCAGGATCTAGAGGGATTCCTCCCTGCTACCCCTTTGATAATTATCGAAGGGGAGAATCCATTAAAGATAGGACTGATCCATAGTCATTATACAAACAATACCCCTCAAGGTACTTGGCTTGTAAGGAAACCGGTTGGGTATGTTTAAATGTCGGGGCAGAGATGTGTTAGCATGCCATACATACAACAAACTAAAATCCTTACAAGTGGCCTCAATGGAAACATTTTTTTATTCGTGGATTTTGCCAATTGATAGGAAAGAAAGGAGTAGTCTACATGTGCATATGGTCCCTTTGCCACTGAATTATATTGGAAAAAACAAAGAGAACATTCAAAAAGGCAGGGTGGGAGACAACATCTGGGGGACATACGATAATAGAAGAGACACGCATGTAGCTTCGACATGTTTGGGAACATCATAATCGGAGAAATGGGACTCTCTGTGTTTTTTACTATGGAGGTAGTGAGTACCGTCTCCAAGAGGAGGAGAATGGGATAGACGAATTTAGTGTAAAGTGGCCCAGTGGATCTTACCGTTGTATGGATAATCAGGTTTATCCAAAGGGCCTTAATTGAGACTTTGCAATTTGGATGTTTTATTCGGGTACGGCTAGTACTTGGGTCTGTTTATTCTGCTCTGTTTACGTTCGCACTCTTCACAGAGGACCAATATTGCTCTTTTGCAAAAGTCGAACGTATTTTTATGTAATCATTATTATATCATTACATTTTGTTATTATATTCATTGATTACTTTAGCCTGATAATCTATGTCAGCTTAAGACAATGGTGATTTTTTCGTACCCCGATTTTATTTGACCCTGAAATTAAAGCCAATGTTTACAATCCGACAATCAGTTATATAGACGGCCACTTTAAGAAATTTGGGCTGCTTGCAGGCAGATTTGGCGGTCTGTGGGATAATGTTCAGTGCCAGGCGGTTTACCTTAGTATGGAGATTTGATTTGGGCTGCCGGATGTATGTGGTTTGGTTCCCGGTGGCGCCTGAACGGAAGGGACTAGTGCTGTCTTTCTAAAATGTAAGCGATGTAATATGTACGGCGCTGAGAGTTATGTCCGGATTTTGATTGCTGCGCATTTGCCGCGGCGCCTTCTTTTTCTGGGACATGCGCAGAGCGTTTTTGAGACGCCGGACTGCTCCATGATAGTGTGGGGCTTCTGTGCAGCGGTTAGTTAGTTTTGCTTTTAGCTGCTTGAAGTGAATCGGAAATGACGTTTATTGGTTTACCGTCATGCGACTGGGAGTGCAACTTCCGGGAACGCCACAGACTGAGTAATGGCCAGGGGGACATGCGCACTTGTTAATGTTAGACCGGCAATAGGTATAAAAAAATATACATTAATATACTGAGTGTTAGGGGCTTGTATTCGTATTATAACATCTAAAGGGCCAAAGTCAAGGTATTTAAGGGAGGCAGAAAATGTATACATTCTGTATCCCTTCTATCCTGGGTGCAAGCATACATAAGGGGCTGTGAGGGATTATCACCTTTATACCTGTAGATTCCAAGCTAAGTATCACTATTTCTATCATCACCCTAGTGGTGATATATTTCCGTCATAGTTGATTGTATCTAAAGTTGTTAGTATAGCGCTATTCAAATTCCACACGCGAGACGGAGTTTTTTTGAATCCCCTGATGAACCCAAAATTATGATGGGGGGAAGGAAACGCGTAGGGATAGCTGTGATTAAAGAATTCTAATATACTGTTATTACAGTAGATATTATCTGTAATTAAAGCGGAGCGCCCCTTATCAGGGCGATACTCCAATGATGGATGCATATTTAGTTGCTGTATCATTTCGGTGTGTTGTGTAGGTAGTAATATAGGGGGTTTTAGGAAGTTAATTTTAGATGATTTAGTAAAAAGTTATGTTTTAAACAGGGATTATAATTTTGCAGTGATATAGGACAATCCCTGTTGATATAAAATTTGGAGGTTCTTAATTGCAGAACATGGAGATTTTTTGACTCCTCTAGTACTCAATTATAAAGACGCCTCAAAGTGGTAACCAAAAGTCAAATACCTGTGCAATCTGTAAAGTCCATGTGAGTGCCAGCGACCCTGTAGTCTTGCAAGGTTAGTGCAGGGAAGGAAGCCAACAGACGGGTGATGTGGTCTTTCAGCGCTGTGAGTCAAGTTTAAGGAGGGACCAGCGAGTCACCTCAGACATTAAAAGCTTCCCAGTAAAGAGGCTGAGCGATTAATCAGAAGAGGTCTCATAGATGTAGGGATTGTCTGCACATAATCCTGTGATCATTGACCAGCAGGTTATGGGTGGCACAGAAGTAAATGGTACAACACAGTCGGTCCTACTGCAGTGGAGGAGTATCATTACTGAGGTGGTCACTTAGATAGACCAGATGTCGGCTTGTCTGCCAAGAGGAGAGCTTCATGGTCCAGAGGGAATTGGAGAAGGTAGCTGACCTAAGGAGGCAGGGAGATGGTCAGTGAGGACCAGAGGATGTTTTGAAGAGTGGTCTTGGGTTCGTAATATCCTGCAGAAATTGAGGTAGTAGGTTTGGGCTCAGGTGCGCCCCAAGTGGCCATGGTAGATAGAGACCCTGAGAAGTGTGCTGTCCTTCTGGTAACCCTAGTATGGTTGCTGGGACAAACCAGGGGCCTCTTGCTTATGGGAGACCCAAGATAAGGAAAACTCTGCCCAGTGGGCACCATGCCAAGATGGCCGGTGTGTGTAGGCAATCTACAAGGTCCGATAGCGCTGGTAATGGGGTGGTCATTAGTAACCCTGTGAATGTCAGCATGCGGGCTGTCGGTGATGACCACCTTGTAGTAGAGCGTGCATGGTATGAGCCCACAACTGAGTTGTATGTGGATCATTTTGTCTCTGCCCCTGAGGTTGTACGGAAGACGTTGCCCCAAAATAGGAGCTTTGACCCCGGAGGGAGCCTGGGCAATGTGAGAAAGCCCTACGGGCTTTATCAGAGGGGAGGGATATGTGACAGAGTGGCAAAGAGTAGTTGCCTGTTTCTGCCACTAGGTGGAGTCTTCCGGGTAGAGACGTGCCACCAAGAGCCTGGGCTTGGTGGGGGGAGCCAATGGTTGTCTGTCAGCAACACTAGGTTGCTGACAGCTGTATGTAGCATGGCTGGTATCCAGCCATTATGGGTTGGCTTCCTCGGAACAGCTGCAGATGGGTGGGTGGCTGTTCCCACGTCCCACGTCCCAGGTCTCCAGGTTCCATGTCGGGTTTTGGGCCAGTCTCGGGATGGCTATAAGAAGCCTGTCTTTCCAGGTGATCGGGGGGTGTGGCCTGCTACCTGGAAGTTGGAGCAGCAGAGCTGGAGAGAGGCTCTGGCCCCCGGAGGCTTGAGGGAAGCCGGGCAGTACTTGAGAGTACTGTGTGTTTGATGCTGGACGTTAGGTCCAGACTACCGATAGACAGGGTCTATGTCCTTAGTTAGTTAGTGGCCAGACGGCCTAGGTTTTGATTTATGTTATGTGTTTTGTGTAACCTGCTTGACTAATAAAACTGGTTTGAAGCCAGTGAAACCAGAAGCCTTGTGTCGGTGTGCCAATACCTTCTACAAAAGACAGCGATCCTGTGAGCTAAGTACCCCCCGGACGGCCCAGGAGGGCGTCCAGACGCAAGCAAAGTGTCACAGTATATATGTCAGCATTGTCAACAAAAATTATGTTCTGATCCTTTCCTCACTATTTGTTGAATAAACCTCTTTAGTTATCAAACATTCTCCTTACGGTGTGCAGTGGATTTCTTTTTCTGAGACCATTAGTTGTGTTATGCAGAGGTAGGATTGCCACACAGTTCCAAACAGGTGTTAGACCATTTATAAGTACATAGAAATGACAGGCCATCATTACTTTAGCACATAATGGTCTTTCAATACAGATAATTTTAAGTACTTTGACGTCTGTAATTACACTGGTACACCTCACCGGTACAACAGGAAGGAATACTTAAGAGTTACCCCTGCTGAAAAGGATCATAAGCAATATCAGCTTTAGAATCTGCAAATAAACAGTACCTTAGATAAGAGCCTAGGCATCAATGCTACTCAGAGATCAAGTACCAGATACATCTCAACATCAACTGTTCAGAGATTGCGGGAATGAAGCCTTTATGGTCAAATTGCTGTAAAAAATGCTAATACTGAGGACCAGAAGAAGAAATGAATTGTTTGGGCCAAGAAACACACTGCATGGACATTAGACCAGTGGAAATCTGTACTTTGGTCCAGTGTGTCAAACTTTTAGCTTTTTGGTTCCAACCACCATGTCTTTGTGAGATGCAGAAAAGATGAGCAGTGCTACAAATAGCAGGAATCTTCTTGCTTGCTTATCTTCACCTTCCTAAGGCATTGTCCCCACTGCACGGGTTTTCGGATGGTTTTTCAGCCGGTTTGCGGTTTTTCAGACCACCTGAAAAACCGGTCGAAAATGAGCACAATGGAGCTCTATGGAAAACCCGTGCAGCAGTCCCCACTGCACGGGTTTTCCGTCGGGCGGTTTTGCCGCCGGCGGTTCGGCCGCAAAACATTGAGCATGTTCATTCTTCCGTCCGGTTTCCGGACGGAATATGAACACCTCAATGGGAGGGGGGAGGGCTGTTCTCCGCTCATCGCGGAGACAAGCCCCCCCCTCTCCCTCATGGGGACGGCCGCAAAACCGGACACGTATTTGTCCCAGCATGATGTAGATTATATTGTCTGTCCTGATAGATGTGAAGCAATTGCTATGCAACTGCTCCAAATTATAAAAAATAGAAGATGAAATATCAAAAAGATTCCTGCTCTTTATAACCATATGATTCTACATGTGTTTAGATGTGGAGGAGGAGTGCTTTGCTGTGGACACTGTTTACAATTTAAAGAGGTTGTCTCACTACAAGGATTGCTTTTTATGTTAAAGATCTAGCACAAACAAGTCACTTTGTAATATATGTATATTAACAGTATCCTACCTATTCTGAGATATCCCCTCTTGTATGGGCTGAATCTGCTCCTAAGGTCGGTATAGCTACAGACCTGTTCAATCTCTCTTGATTGGCTGCCAGCACTGGTTGCTATAGCTACAGACCTGGCTTCTACTGCAGCCTGATAGCAGCCAGTAAACACGCCCCTAAATTCAAAATGAAACAAAGAAAACAAGACTGAGGTAAGATGAATCAATGTAGTGAGACAACCCCTTTAAAGGGGTTTTATCATTTCATTAAATGGTCTTTAGAATACGGGAACAATGAAAACAAGCAACTTTGCAATTAGATGTCATTAGCAAAGCTGTCTTGTAAATTAAAAGTATTTTTTAAATCTTGTGTTTTTTGTTTACAGATATCCAGTGCGGTCGGATCCCTCTGGCCCCTCCTCCTTGCATTTCACACTGAAGCTCATTTACATTCTGTACAGCCCTGGTCGATTCAGGAGCGAACTTCCTGTCCCTCACCGGGCCCGCCATTTTCATTTTTACCAGCCAAAGAAACAGAATTAACTGAAGGGCTTCCACAGTCAGGAAAAACAAAATTTGTGTCGACCCTGCCTGACCAGAGTTGGGGGCCGTGCATTTTCTCGCTCCACACCCAGCGAAAAAAACGCAGCGATTCTAAAATGAAAAACAAACAGTTTTGCCCCGGGTCCCTAACTCCCCTATAGAAGGGGAATCGGGGTTTTTTCATAGGCTTAACACATCTCCACTGTGAAGGAGAAGATGCTCATCTAATTGAATGCAGCCTTGGTACTAACACTCTTACAAAATAAAACGAGGGGGGGGGAGACCAGTGACAAAGGACTCAGAGAGGGGGGGGCGGAGTCTGGGGAGACAGTAGGATAGTGAAGGGGGGATAGTCACCCACTGTGGAGGGGAAAAACGCCTTTTTTCCCTTTCCAAGTTTAAAGCGGAACAGGGGTGAATCACCAAACAAAGGGAAACGAACATCCCCTTTAAGGCACACTTAACCAGCATGGCTACCACAGCACTCTGTAGCCATTCCACCTGGTTTGTGCTTAATGGGACTTTCATTTGTTTTTCAACAGGACAATGACCTCAATTACATCTCCAGGCTATGTAAAGGCTAATTAAAGGACCACTCCAGGGTTTCTGTTTGTTTAGTTCACTAGAAATTGCTTAAAGGGGGTTTCTCCTACAATGTTTGGGTTTTTTAATTTAAAGATCTTTAAAAAACAAGCAGTTTGAAATATATGTTCATTACAAAGTTCTACTGATTTGGCTAGCCCTTTTAGTATTACTACATCGTTTCTAAAATCTCTATGTACCCAAACGTTGATCCTTATCTTAGGGCTGTCAGGTCTGAATGACTCATCCCTTTGAAGCCCAGGCGGAGCAAGAGCCCCCCGCACAGAAAACTTCTGTAGTGGGGGAGGGGAGGGAGGGGGGAGGGAGGACTCTGGCTCTGTGTCCGAGCGCCGATTAACCCTGTGGTTTTCCCGCCCTCCTCTTCTTACACAGATAGATGGACAGCAGTGCCCTTCTGTTACTATAACAGATGTTCTTTTTGGAAATGTGACTATACTAATATTTATACGTCAGGGCATGTGAAAACTTTATGTTTTCCCCCTATTAGGGGCACATCCCAAATATAGTAACACGCCCTTGTTTTTTGCTGGAGAGGGAACTTGTAAGCAAGCAGGGGGAAGGAACACATGCATCCCTTGCCTTTTACAACAGCTTCACCTTCCTCTCCACTAAAATCACCCCTCTCCTGCAACAGACCTGGGCAGGCCACACAGTGAAACTCTGGCAGCAACCCCCTCCTCCCCCCCCATGTAAAAGACTACGTAGCTGCCCTGTTGTGCTGATGGGAGGGGGAGAGGTGTCAGACAGACAATGACCAAGAACACGCCTCAGTTCAACTTACCAGGGACACTGACAGGCTGAAAGCTCGTAATGAGACAACTCCTTTAACTACATTTTTCTTAACTACAGCTGAATACTAAATTTCTCACAGCTTGCACTGGATCTGGTGACCTGCACTCTCAGTTGCTAAAACACACAGCATGGTGTTGTGTGATTCTGAAGTGCAACTCTCTATGGATTTCTAAGGGAGATTCAAAGTCAGTCTTATAGGAATGCATAGAGAATGATTTCCTGTCAGGATCAAAAGCACAGTGTTTTTCACTTAATCAGAGTGCAGGTCTTGTGACCTAACCAAGACTTTGCAGCAGCCAGAAATCCTGTACTTAGCTGCAGGTAAGCAAATTTAATGGCACCACACTGTACCTAAAAGCATTTTTTAATGAACTGAGGGGAAAAAATCTGGAGTGGTCCTTTAACTAAGATAAAAAGTGATGGAATGTTGTGTCCGATAACGTGGCATCCACAATCACCCAACCTAAACCTGATTAAGATGGTTTGGGATGAGCTGGACCACAGAGTGAAGAAAAAACAGCCAACAATTGCTCAGTTTAATTTACAACTGTTTCCAGGTGACTACCTCATGAATATGATTTAGATAATGCCAAGAGCGTGCAAAGCTGTCATCAAAGCAGAAGAGGGGTACTCTGGAAAATCTAAAGTATAAAACATATTATGGTTTGTTTAACACTTTTTAGTTTACTATTTAAAGGGGTTTTGCCACTTGGTAAAATCCCTTCTATAGCTTGTAGCTCACTATGAGCCAGCCTGGTGAGATAGTTGTGAGTATATTTAAAACTCACATAGACATGAACAAGGGAGAGCTGTGCAAACTTGGTCATCTCTAATTCTCCGAAGCTGACCGTAGAAGAAATTTTGCAAAGCAGTGAACCCCCTTTAATTCCATATGTGTTCCCTCATAGTTATCATATCTTAAATATGAATCTACAATGTAGAAAATTTGAAAACTGCATGTGTGTACCACAAAGTGCTGCAATTTGTGAAAAAGGCCACTGTGAAGTCACTGGTGAAACACATATAAACCTATAAATAAAAATATGTAAAGCTAATTTTTTTCTTCCATATCCTCTGCCTCACTAATCTGTAAAATTTTGCAATTAAAAGTGAGAGAGGTATATTTCTATGCAATGCCTCATTTACACTTGGTTGGTTCTGCAATGAGTCAATACTTGCATCTCTTTCCCTTGGATTTATCCCTGCAGGTCCCAGAGTTTGGACACTATGGGGGCAATTTATAAAGTGATTTATGCCAATATTCTGGTGTAGAAAAGTCACACATTTTAACCGCTTAACTCCCAGGCCTGAAAAGTAGTTAATGACCAGAACGTTTTTTTTAGTTTTTGCCTTCTTGCGTTTCAACAGTTGTAACTTTTTTATATTTTCAATGATGCAGTTGGATGAGGCCTCTTTTTATTCAAGACAAGTTGTACTTTATGGGGGAATAGTTTAAGTTCACTTAAAAATAATTGTTTAATTTTTTTTTTTTTTTTTTTTTTTTTAAATTTTGGCTTTTTTATTTTTTTTACACTATTCATATTTCACACATAATAACTTGTTAGATTAATTCTACAGGTTATTACGGTCGTGTGGATACCTAATATGTGTAGATTTTTTTGTGTGTGTAATTTATGCACAATTATTTTTCATTAAATATTTATTTTTATTTTATTATTTATTTTTTTATTCTTTTTTTTACACTTTTTATGTTTTTTTTTACTTTTTTTGTTTAATCCCATTAAGGGATAATTGTTTTACTTTTTTTTTTTTTTTTTTTTTACACTTAGTAATGTATTAGCATATTCATATATGCTAATACATTATAATCTGTGTCAGTCTGACACAGGCAGTGTTCAGGACAGCACACAGGCTGGCCTGAACACTGGCTTGTTACACAGACAGCTCTGGGGCCACTCAGTCCCAGGGCTGACTGTGACCCGTTCCCGGGCTCGTCGGGTGCCCGGGGGTGGGGGGAATCCCACTCAAAAACGCACCCCGAAAAAAGGGTTAAAGCAAGGTTGAAGGGGTTTTTCCCCGGGGGACAGCTCTGGGATCGGGGCTGGTGACCCCGGGTCTAAAACGACTCAAAAACGTCGCTGTGACGAACGCCCCGCACCGGCCCCCGTCAAAAAGGTGCGCGGTCGTTTAAGGGGGTTAAACAAGCTAGGAAAAAACAGCCCAAAAACATTTTTTTGATTTTTGAACAAAAGTGGTGAAAATTTTATACTTAAATTGAACCCCGGGTACTTTTTTTCCTAGATTTATCTTTCAGGCACACATACACTGAAAGTTGTGCCAAATATATTAAACCGTAATATACTGGGTAATACAAAAAGGCTAGAGTCTGTAAAGGCTTGTAGTTACAGTAATATCAATGGTAAATGGCTGGTGACTGAAAATCAAAGCAAAATTGGCTACGTTGCCCATAGGAACCAATCACAGCACAGTTTTCATTTTCAAGAGCCAAATGTAAAATGTGCTTGTATAGTGTGAATAAGGAGGGGAAAAATTTGAAGCAAAAACAATTTTTTTAATTTTAAAATTTTAAATAAAAAAGGTAATTTTCTCAGAGTCCGTATCCAAAAAGAGGGGACTTTTGGGTTCAGGTAATCAAGCGCTGATGCTCCAAGTGTAGAATTCAAGGATAATTTTATTTTCAGGGTTAGAAACCACCTAGGCAACCAGCAGGTAGTTTTACCGTTTTTGAACTGGCAATTTGCATCACAGAGAGTTGTGCCTCCTGTTGTATGCAACAACAAGAAGCTGAGCATATAGGGGGATTAAATTTGGTAATCACCTGAAATCAATTAAAAACCCGGGGAGTGCTTGGTTGTTCTTTTGTTGTTTTCCTATTCTTTTCTACGTTTTGGAATTTCAGGGTCCATGATGACAGTTCAGCAGAACGTCCAGAATAAATTCATAAAAAATGCATATTGAGTTGGGTTAAACAATTCTAAATTACTAGGTGTTTATATCATGGGAAAAGTCTGGGCCACCCAAAGACTTCAGAAGAGACAGTCAAGAGGATTGGCCCGTGTAAAACTAGTTTAGAAAGTCAACCAGCTGCAATAGGAATATGATGCCACAATCATGGTATAGTATCTTAAAACGTTAATTATAAACCCCCCAGGTAATCTTTTCCCGGGAGCAAAACAAGTAAAAAAAAAGAATGCGGTGACTTTTGCATTGACTTGCAGGAGTGTTTTAAAGGGAAAAAAGATGATTATAGGTTGGCAAGGGGATCCTTTCCCTTTTGTAAGGTCAAAACCAAAAGTTGAGTTTGGGCTTAAAAAAACCATGTGTTTTATCGTACATGATGCATTAAATTCACGTGTCCTGTTCAATGAGCAGATGCAAAAACTATTGTTTCTTCTATTTTTTTTTAAGTATTCTGTCACTGTCTGCTCTTAATTGGACATGTTGCCAAAGATAAAGGGAAAGCCCATCAAAAGTGTCAAATGGATGGTGCATCTCCACATTTTCATGTAGCTTTTGCTGATACCTGAATGAAACTACTGGAATGTTAGATCAGCCTCGCCAAAACAACGATTCACCAATGTTGCACTGGCCTTCATCATCACCAGATTTTACACCCTGCAACCTCTTTCTGTAGGACTATATCAAGGACTCCCCATTCACAGGATCCATGAATTTTTGGGCAGCATCGACAAAATGGTCTACTGTCAGAATTTACCGTGTCCCATGGAAACACTTTGAACATTTGTAGTGCAGAGAAAAAATTTGTCTTTTCATGTTAATAGATTTGTGATATGTTCACTTGGCTATGAATACTGAAGCTAGAATTTTGCACCAACCTTTCTGAATCACTCTGTATTTGGTGCATTTTACTCTGGTACACTTTTCCTCAAGACTGACATCTGTCACAGTTACTTATAGGTAATTCTGGTATCTCTTTAACAGATGTGTGTTTTTTAAAGGATCCTGTATATGCAATAGTCTAATATATTATGTTATGTCATATCGAGCAAATAAATGTTCCTGATGGATAAAATAATTAGGGTTTTAAAACAGCACTAATGTTATTATAGCCCAGATTAGTGAACATGATGCCTAACCAACAAGTCTTACAGGACAAAAAAGCTGTCAAAATTCATGTATAATAATATGTCATCCTTGATTGACACATGGTTAATAGTGTTGTTTTTAATCCAAAAACAATTAATTAAACCCAAATTTTAAAAGTGGAACAAAGAAATTTTGGCTACAATTGGTTAACACTTTCCTTTTTAATACAAAAACATAGTCAAGAAAAAAACATAGGAGCAAACACAGGTAAATCCCTATATGTTATTTTATAAATCATTTTGTATTGCAGTAAATTGACATTTACTTGCCCAAAGGAGGAACTAGGGCACATTTTTGACCTTCATGAAGCTAATGAACCCCTATAAAAAAAAA
This sequence comes from Phyllomedusa bahiana, assembly GCA_025379985.1. Taxonomy (NCBI): domain Eukaryota; kingdom Metazoa; phylum Chordata; class Amphibia; order Anura; family Hylidae; genus Phyllomedusa; species Phyllomedusa bahiana. The sequence continues at coordinate 221,858 of JAODAL010000703.1, forward strand.
TCATGATACAACATTTAGTCCCAACTATTTTACAAGCATATCTTGACTTTTATTAGAAAAAAGTTAGATTTAGTTCAAATACAGTTTAATAAAAAGTTGAAACCTGCTCTTGTGTCCTGTTATAATGTATAAACCTTTATGCATTTCGATGGTGCACGTTAACATCTGTACTCATTGACACCCAAGCCAAAAGCTAATAAATTATATTGTTTGGGACGTGAGCATTTTGTATCTATCTATTGAATTATATGTGAACTGGATTTTTAACTTTTTTTTAAAATTTAAAATCTTTTTTTCTTGGAATATACGTGACGAATGGGGGTCACCTGCATTTTCAGACAAAATTTTAAATTTAGGTTCACTTTTTCAGTTTTCGAGCGTTTTTGAATCGATTAGCAATATTTCGGGAGAAATCCCCCGTCCAGCTCTTGGTTGGAATCCAGTGTGGTTTTGGGTCAAAGAAGTTACAAGCCACGTTTTTCCACATTACAGATTTAAATCTGCTGAGAAAACAATACGCATTGTAGTGAAATATGGTGCAGACTCCAATTGCATTATTCAAATAGGGTCTAGCAAGAAAGAGCTAGGATCTTTAGTGCCACCTATTGGAAGTAACATCCCTCATAGTCACAACCCACCCCAATTTTAAAAAGCCCTTTAAACTGCTGGGGTTTTAAAAAAAACCTAGCTTTCTTACAAAAAGAAACCCCCCATCTGCAACAGTTTTTTCAAGTATTTGCCCCCTTCCTCGGTGGATAGGTGGCGCTAGAGATCTCTTTTTCCATAGAGCTTATGTGAGTCATGCATAATCCCATAGAGCATTTCATGGTCTAGAAGTCTGCATGCACCTATATGGTGTTCTTGCCAAGACTACGTTACCCCCAAGAGAGTCCTATTGATAAAAATAGGAAGAGGATACCATGCACAATATAACAAGGAATCTAGGTGGGAATCCTTGTAAGAAAAAAAAATCTGTTTTGTCACTCTAAAACTGGATTCATGCTCACAGTTTTTGTGGCACTTTTTAGCCAAATTCACCTGAGAATTCAAAAAGAGATGCAGAAACTAAAGGAAATACCAATAATTCTCATTCTGCTAGATCTACACAGAAAATGTAAGTGTTCCAGGCGATTAAAAATGAATTATCCAAAGTAGACAGCCCCTTTAAATGGGTTTTATCACTAGGTAAAATCACCTACACAGGTCACTCCCAGCTAGCTACTAGCCGACCATGCACGAGAATGAGGGAGACATCGCTTGCAGCCATCCTTTCCATTCACATCTATGGCAGCTCCCGAATATAGCCAAGCACACACGCACCTATTTTCAAAACTCCCATAAAAGTAAATGGATAAGACGGCTGTAAGTGCTTCTCTCCTCATTCTCATGCGCGGTCGGCTTACATCTAGCTGCGAGCAACCTTTGTAGGGCTTTTTATTGGTAAAACCCCTTTAAAAAATGTATTTTTGCTTTTCTCCTTTGTTTTTTCAAACACGATGAAGATTGAAGACTTACTACATTATATAAAATATCTTTGTATATTTAAAAAAATGCATGGAGCTGCATTTCTCTGATATACTTATAAATACATGTATGCACATGCATGTTCAGTTACAGAAAGTCACTGAGCAAAAAAAATAAGGAATAATCACTTCTACTATACTTATCTCCTAAAATCATTTTTTTTCTTTTTTTTTTCCAAAATGTGCTTCATGAGATTTCACAAGATAACACCTTCTGAAAGCAGCTAAAATGCCTATCAGCTCCTTCACACTTCAGCAAATCTGACCCTGAGCACCATGTCAGCCACAAAATGCTCTTTCCTTTGATAATGGACTGAATGGAACAAAAAGGCAGCTTTGTAGAATTAGCCTTAAGATGCCTTGCATGAGTAAATATTATCAGTCAAAGCCTCTCCCTTCACTCAGTGCTTTTATTCCATCATTTAGGCGGCATCTGAAAAGTTGATTCTGACAGGTTCTTTAGAAAAAATTAAATTAATTCTAGGAGAAAGAACTGGGGCGCAGAGAGGCCATTTTCGCTGATCCAATAGTGATTAGGTCTTTCTAAAAGTTATTTTAAATCATTTACTCCAAATTTAGGTACTGCATGTACGGTACAAATGTTATTTGGCTATAATCCTGCACTGTATAAATTAGGAAACAGGTATTTCTTTTTCTCTTTGGCTTCAAGTCACACACTACACATTAATCATCCAGATGTTGATAGAAAGGCTTTGAGTCTCTAAGCTGTTTGAACTATCCATCTGCTCAAGAGACTTTGGCGAGGTTCACACTCCACAGAAATTCCACCATAGATATCTCCACAAATTGCAGCAAATTCAACTGCACAATCAACTTTTGTTACATGGACTAACCTATCTCTCAGCATGTACACTAGATTGTGTAAATGCTAAGGTCAGTCCATAGTCTACTGTAAACGCTGAGGTCAGTCCACAGTCTGGTGTAAATACTGAGGTCAGTCCACAATCTAGTGTAATTGCTAAGGTCAGTCCACAGTCTACTGTAAATGCTGAGGGCAGGCCACAGTCTACTGTAAATACTGAGGTCATTCAGTCCACAGTCTAGTGTAAGTGCTAAGGTCAGTCCACAGTCTAGTGTAAGTGCTAAGGTCAGTCCACAGTCTGGTGTAGATGCTAAGTCACTCAAAAATAATAGACTGGGTGGACTGCAATACCCAGAAAGATTAGCAAGGTTAGGGTTATTTAGTTTAGAGAAAAGACGGCTTCGGGGGGACATAATAAATGTTTAAATATATTAAGGGTCAGTATAGAGATCTCGCTAAAGAGTTATTTATACCCAGGACTGTATCTAGAACAAGGGGGGCATCCTCTACGTCTTGAGGAAAGAAAGTTTCTACATAAACATATAAAGGGATTCTTTACTGTTAGAGCGATGAGACTGTGGAACTCTCTGCCAGAGAAAATTGTCATGGTGAATTCAGTAACAGAGTTCAAGAAGGGCTTGGATGCATTTCTGGAGCGTGATAACGTAACAATTTATAGTAACTAGGATTCTGAAGAAGGGTCTGGATACATTTCTAGATGTAATATGTCAGGTTATAGTGACCGGGATTCTGAAGAAGGGTCTGGATACATTTCTAGATGTAATATAACAAGTTATAGTGACCGGGATTCTGAAGAAGGGTCTGGATACATTTCTAGATGTAATATAACAAGTTATAATGACTAGGATTCTGGAGGGGGGGTCGTTGATCCAGGGTATTATTCCGATTGCCAGATTGGAGTCCGGAAGGAATTTTTTCCCTAATATGAGGACAATTGGCTTCTACCTCATGGGGGTTTTTGCCTTCCTCTGGATCAACACTTTAACACTTTAGCAACACTTTAACAAATGGGGGGCGTGGCCTGGTCCTGCATGGCGTCGGTCGCAGAGTAAGGGAGCTCCGTGAGGGATCAGCTAAAGCGGCCAAACTAAGCCCACAGACTGCGTTTTTCTTCCTCCCTAAGAGAAGCAGGAACCCTGCTGAAGGATCGGAGAGGCTAGGAGAGTGTCTGGAGTAGAGATCCCGCGGCAACCAGATGACACAGCACTGCGCACTGCCTGGGAGACTGCGGCGCCCGCCATCCTAGGCATGTCCCCTGTCGGAGGGTACGGACGTGCGCAGCCATGAATAAATCCTCTGTCGGGGCCAGCGCATCTGAACGGTGCTAAGACACTTACCGAGCAGCCCTTCTTTATAAGGTGAGCAGCACGAGCGCCCTGATCCAAGGAGAGCAGAAACAGCAACGGGCGCCAATAATCCCCGCGCTAAGCGTAATGGCGGCGGGTGAGTGAGGAAGAAGGAAGTGCCATCCTCAAACACCTCTGACTGTCCTTTTATGCAAAAGTGCTGAACAAAGCGCCCAGCACTTAAGAGAAGCAAAATCTTACTGAGAACTGGAGGAAACTGCTCCCCCCGGCTCATCAAATATTAGAGCTACTATCCCTGCCCCGCAAAACACAGTGAATCTGCCCTAACTGAGGATACTGTCCAGCGGCATAACAGTGTGGCTGTGGGACAATAGCACAGTAACCTGTACTACAAATAGCTCATTGTGCCTCACAATTTAAGAATCTTCATCTGACTATTGAGCTTTGCAGCTTCACCCCCACTAATACAAGCGGTGCTCCCTCCAGGGCCATTGCTCATTCATAAAATGAAGCAATAGACACTCTCTGTTACAGCACTCTGCAGAATAAGTGGCTTAATCTCATAGCTTAGAGGTTACCTCCTGGCCCTAAAACCATATAGTTTTATCTCACAGAGCTGTCTTCTCATTGTGCACACTCCTTTTATAGAATTTGTCCATTTAAACTAATAAGCAGCCACTGGAGAGTGATATAACAATTTAAAGTACAAGTGGAATACCCCACCTCACAGCCAAGGACTCACTGTCCGAATACCGGGAATCCCCAACTTCGCCTAAAGGGATTACCTTGCCAGCGCAAACACCCTTCAAGGGCCACTACCTCACTAAACTTAACAGCAACTACTGGACATTACTACGAGAATCTATACTAAAAGTGGAGCATTCTGTCTATTAGCGTGAAAGTTACTGTGAGTCTCCGGAGCTTTACACTTTAACAAATGGGCTGAACTGGATGGTCTTTTTTCGGCCTGACAAACTATGTAACTATGTAACTATATTGAAGGTCAATATAGAGATCTCTCTCAAGATTTATTTATACCCAGGACTGTATCTAGAACAAGTGGACATCCTCTACGTCTTGAGGAAAGAAAGTTTCTACATAAACGTAGAAAGGGATTCTTTACTGTCAGAGCATAATAATACAACAAATTATAGTGACTAGGATTCTGGAGTCAGGGAATATTCCGATTGCCAGATTGGAGTCAGGAATTTTTTCCCAAAAATGAGGACAATTGACTCCTGCCTCACTGGGGTTTTTTGCCTTCCTCTGGATCAACACTTTAGCAACACTTTACCAAAATAGGCTGAACTGGATGGACATCTTGTCTTTTTTTGGCCTTACAAACTATGTAACTATGTAACTCCACAGTCTAGTGTAAAGGCTGAGGTCAGTTCACAGTCTAGTGTAACGGCGAGGTCAGTCCACAGTCTAGTGTAAATGCTGAGGTCCGTCCACAGTTTTAGTGTAAAATTGCTGAGGTCAGTCCACAGTTAGTTTTAAATGTGGGGTTTTAGCACAGTCCAGTGTAAATGCTGAGGTCAGCACACAGTCTAGTGTAAACGCTGAGGTCAGTCCACAGTCTGGTGTAAATGCAGAGGTCAGTCCACAGTCTGGTGTAAACACTGAGGTCGGTCCATAGTCTAATGTAAATGCTGAGGTCATTCTGTCCACAGTCTAGTGTAAATGCTGAGGTCAGTCCACAGTCTAGTGTAATTGCCGAGGTCAGTCCACAGTCTATTGTAACTGCTGTGGTCAATCCACAGTCTGGTGTAAATGCTGAGGTCAGTCAACGGTCTAGTGTAAAGGCTGAGGTAAGTCCATAGTCTTTTGTAAATGCTGAGGTCAGTCCACAGTCTAGTGTAACTGCTGAGGTCAGTCCACAGTTTGGTGTAACTGCTGAGGTCAGTCCACAGTCTAGTGTAACTGCTGAGGTCAGTCCACAGTCTAGTGTAACTGCTGAGGTCAGTCCACAGTCTGGTGTAAAGGCTGAGGTCAGTCCACAGTCTAATGTAACTGCTGAGGCCCGTCCACAGTCTGGTGAAAATTTGTTTGAGGTCAGTCCACAGTCTGGTATAAATACTGAGGTCAGTCCACAGTCTAGTGTAACGGCAGAGGTCAGTCCACAGTCTGGTGTAAATGCTGAGGTCAAACCACAGTCTAGTGTAAAGGCTGAGGTCAGTCCACAGTCTGGTGTAAATGCTGAGGTCAGTCCACAGTCTGGTGTAAACGCTGAGGTCAGTCCACAGTCTGGTGTAAACGCTGAGGTCAGTCCACAGTCTGGTGTAAACGCTGAGGTCAGTCCACAGTCTGGTGTAAACGCTGAGGTCTGTCCAGTCTAGTGTCAATGCTGAGGCCAGTCCACAGTCTAGTGTAAATGCTGAGGTCAGTCCACAGTCTAGTGTAACTGCTGAGGTCAGTCCACAGTCTAGTGTAAATGCTGAGGTCAGTCCACAGTCTAGTGTAAAGGCTGAGGTCAGTCCACAGTCTAGTGTAAATGCTGAGGTCAGTCCACAGTCTAGTGTAAAGGCTGAGGTCAGTCCACAGTCTAGTGTAACTGCTGAGGTCAGTCCACAGTCTAGTGTAAGTGCTGAGGTCAGTCCACAGTCTAGTGTAACTGCTGAGGTCAGTCCACAGTCTAGGGTAAAGTCTGAGGTCAGTCCACAGTCTAGTGTAAATGCTGAGTCAGTCCACAGTCTGGTGTAAACACTGAGTCAGTGCCCAGTCTAGTGTAAATGCTGAGGTCAGTCCACAGTCTAGTGTAATTGCTGAGGTCAGTCTACAGTGTAGTGTAAACGCTGAGGTCAGTCCACAGTAGGGTGTAAACACTGAGGTCAGTCCACAATCTGGTGTAAATGCTGAGGTCAGTCCAAAGTCTGGTGTAAACACTGAGGTCATTCCACAGTCTAGTGTAAATGTGGGGGCAGTCCACAGTCTCGTGTCACTGCTGTTGTTAGTCCACAGTCTGGTTTAAATGCTGTGGTCAGCCCACAGTCTAGTGTAACTGCTGAGGTCAGTCCACAGTCTGGTGTAAACACTGAGGTCAGTCCACAGTCTGGTGTAAATGCTGAGGTCAGTCCACAGTCTAGTGTAAATGCTGAGGTCAGTCCACAGTCTGGTATAAATGCTGAGGTCAGTCCACAGTCTGGTGTAAACCCTGAGTCAGTCCACAGTCTGGTGTAAACACTGAGGTCAACCCACAGTCTAGTGTAAATGCTGAGGTCAGTCCACAGTCTAGTGTAATTGCTGAGGGTCAGTTACAGTGTAGTGTAAACGCTGAGGTCAGTCCCACAGTAGGGTGTAAACATGAGGTCAGTCCACGTAGGGTGTAAACACTGAGGTCAGTCCACAATCTGGTGTAAAAACTGAGGTCAGTCCACAATCTGGTGTAAATGCTGAGGTCAGTCCAAAGTCTGGTGTAAACACTGAGGTCATACCACAGACTGGTGTAACGCTGGAGGTCAGTCCACAATCTATTTGTAACTGCTGAGGTCAGTCCCAGTCTGGTGAAAAATGCTGAGGTCAGTCCACAGTCTGGTGTAAACTCTGAGGGTCAGTCCACAGTCTAGTGTAAATGTGAGGTCAGTCCAGAGTCTAGTGTAACTGCTGAGGTCAGTCCACAATCTGGTGTAAATGCTGGAGGTCAGCCCACAGTCTAGTGTAAATGCTGAAGTCAGTCCACAGTCTAGGGTAAAGTCTGAGGTCAGTCCACAGTCTAGTGTAAATACTGAGTCAGTCCACAGTCTGGTGTAAATGCTGAGTCAGTCCACAGTCTGGTGTAAAGGCTGCGTCAGTCCACATTCTGGGGTAAATGCTGCGTCAGTCCACAGTCTAGTGTAAACACTGAGGTCAGTCCACAGTCTAGTGTAATTGCTGAGGTCAGTCCACAGTCTAGTGTAATTGCTGAGGTCAGTCCACAGTCTAGTGTAATTGCTGAGGTCAGTCTACATTTGTAGTGAAAAACGCTGAGGTCAGTCCACAGTCTGGTGTAAATGCTGAGGTCAGTCCACAATCTGGTGTAAATCATACATGCCAACTCTCCCGTTTTTGGCGGGGGGGTCCCGCTATTTGGGGTCCCCCCCGCCCTCCCGGTGGGGTTGGCATTCCCCCCGCCGCCTGCTGGCGGCGGGGTCCTTTAAATTACCGCGCCGCAAGAGTAGCGCTGGTGCGCTACTCTTGCGCCGCGGGGACCCCCTACAGGGCGGGGAAGCGGCCGCAGCGGCCCGCTCACCCGCCCGCGGTTCTCACTGTGCAGGGAGGAGGCAGGAGGGATCGCTCTCCTCCCTCCTCCCCCTGTATGTCCCGGCGCGGTGTGTGCGCCGCACATACAGTTCAGCGGCGCGGGGGAAGTGACGCGCGGCTGCAGGGGAGTGACGCGCGGCTGCTCTCACTCCCCCTGCGCCGCTGAAGAGTTGGGAGGAGCTGGCCGCGCTGAAAGGAGCCTGGTGAGGTGAGTGGATTTTATATTTTTTTTTTTATTAGCTTTAGGGGGCTCTACCTGGCTAACCCGAGAGGGCAACTACCTGGCAAACAATGGGGGCAACACCTGGCAAACAATGGGGGCACTACCCGGCAACAAAGGGGGGCACTACCTGGCTAACGATGGGGGCACTACCTGGCTACAGAGGGGGCACTGTTCCTGGCTAACAGAGGGGTCACTACCTGGCAACAATGGGGGCACTACCTGGCAACAATGGGGGCAATACCTGGCAACAAAGGGGGCACTACCTGGCTAACAGATGGGGGCACTACCTGGCTAACAGATGGGGGCACTACCGGGCTAACAGATGGGGGCACTACCTGGCTAACAGAGGGGGCACTACCTGGCAAAAGAGGGGGCACTACCTGGCTAACAGATGGGGGCACTACAAGGCTAACAGATGGGGCACTAACTGGCAAAAGAGGTGGCACTAACAGGCAAACAATGGGGGCACATCCCGGCAAACAATGGGGGCACTACCTGGCAAAAATGGGGGCACTACCTGGGGAACCAATGGGGGCACTACCTGGCAAACAAAGGGGGGCACTACCTGGCTAACAGATGGGGCACTACCTGGCTAACAATGGGGCACTACTTGGCTAACGATGGGGGCACTACTTGGCTAACGATGGGGGCACTACTTGGTAACGATGGGGGCATACTTGGCAAAGATCGGGGCACTACCTGGTAACAGATGGGGGCACTACCTGGCTAACAGATGGGGGCACTACCTGGCTAAAAGATGGGGGCACTACCCGGCTAAAAGATGGGGGCACTACCTGGCTAAAAGATGGGGGCACTACCTGGCTAAAAAATGGGGGCACTACCTGGCAAACAATGGGGGCACTACCTGGCAAACAATGGGGGCACTACCTGGCAACAATGGGGGCACTACCTGGCTAAACATGGGGGCACTACTTGGCTAACAATGGGGGCACCTACCTGGCTAACAAAGGGGGGCACCTACCTGGCTAACAAATGGGGGCATCTACCTGGCTACAAATTTGGCTCTACCTGGCTACAGAGGGGGCATCTACTTGGCTACAAGGGGGCATCTACCAGCCTGTAAGGGGCACTACCTGGTTATGGGGGGCTACTACCTGGCTATAAGGGCATCTACATCTGCGTTTCTTCCAAAGCCGTTATGCAGTTAGGTGGAGTGGGTGTGGCTTTTTTGACATGGGCGTGGCATACCGACAAGATGGGCGTGTCCATGCAAATTTTTGTCGCGGCGCGCTACGCGCACCGCCCACTAGAGTCTCCTGCTTTTTCACTTTCAAAAGTTGGCAACTATGGTGTAAATGCTGAGGTCAGTCCACAGTCTGGTGTAAGTGCTGAGGTCAGTCCACAGTCTAGTGTAAATGCTGAGGTCAGTCCACAGTCTGGTGTAACTGCTGAGGTCAGTCCACAGTCTAGTGTAAATGCTGAGGTCAGTCCACAGTCTGGTGTAAATGCTGAGGTCAGTCCACAGTCTGGTGTAAACACTGAGGTCAGTCCACAGTCTGGTGTAAACGCTGAGGTCAGTCCACAGTCTAGTGTAACTGCTGAGGTCAGTCCACAGTCTGGTGTAACTGCTGAGGTCAGTCCACAGTCTAGTGTAAGTGCTGAGGTCAGTCCACAGTCTGGTGTAAAGGCTGAGGTCAGTCCACAGTCTAGTGTAACTGCTGAGGTCAGTCCACAGTCTAGTGTAAGTGCTGAAGTCAGTCCACAGTCTGGTGTAAACGCTGAGGTCAGTCCACAGTCTTGTGTAATTGCTGAGGTCAGTCCACAGTCTTGTGTAAATGCTGAGGTCAGTCCACAGTCTAGTGTAACTGCTGAGGTCAGCCCACAGTCTAGTGTCAATGCTGAAGTCAGCCCACAGTCTAGGGTAAAGTATGAGGTCGGTCCACAGTCTAGTGTGAATGCTGAGGCAGTCCACAGTCTGGTGTAAATGCTGAGTCAGTCCACAGTCTGGTGTAAATGCTGAGTCAGTCCACAGTCTGGTGTAAATGCTGAGTCAGTCCACAGTCTGGTGTAAATGCTGTGTCAGTCCACAGTCTGGGGTAAATGCTGAGTCAGTCCACAGTCCAGTGTAAACACTGAGGTCAGTCCACAGTCTAGTGTAAATGCTGAGGTCAGGCCACAGTCCAGTGTAAATGCTGAGGTCAGTCTACAGTGTAGTGTAAATGCTGAGGTCAGGCCACAGTCTGGTGTAATTGCTGAGGTCAGTCCACAGTCTAGTGTAAATGCTGAGGTCAGTCCACAGTCTAGTGTAACTGCTGAGGTCAGTCCACAGTCTGGTGTAAATGCTGAGGTCAGTCCACAGTCTGGTGTAAATGCTGAGGTCAGTCCACAGTCTAGTGTAAATGCTGAGGTCAGTCCAAAGTCTGGTGTAAATGCTGAGGTCAGTCCAAAGTCTGGTGTAAATGCTGAGGTCAGTCCACAGTCTGGTGTAAATGCTGAGGTCAGTCCACAGTCTAGTGTAAACGCTGAGGTCAGTCCACAGTCTAGTGTAAATGCTGAGGTCAGTCCACAGTCTAGTGTAAATGCTGAGGTCAGTCCACAGTCTAGTGTAAATGCTGAGGTCAGTCCACAGTCTAGTGTAAATGCTGAGGTCAGTCCACAGTCTAGTGTAAATGCTGAGGTCAGTCCACAGTCTGGTGTAAATGCTGAGGTCAGTCCACAGTCTAGTGTAATTGCCGAGGTCAGTCCACAGTCTAGTGTAACTGCCGAGGTCAGTCCACGGTCTGGTGTAAACAATGAGGTCAGTCCACAGTCTAGGGTAAACGCTTTCTTTATTTTACATGTTTAATATTTTATTGTAATCATGTTGTTTTTATTTTAGCCAACAAAATCTATATTTTGGCTCCTGTATTTAGCTGTGATCACTGCTGTACAGAGTTGGGTACAGTTTGGCCCAATACGTCACTTCAAAAGTTTTTTGAAAGACATTAGAAAAACTTTCGAAGGTTGTAGTTGTAACGCTCTGCAGAGTTGACATTTTAGGAGTGTAATAGTAGCTTGAGAATGTTATCGTTTTTAAATAATGTTGTTTGTAGCGGTAACAGTATGATAATTAGCTAATGTACATTCAAAGAATAGCACAGCACAGTATAAAGCAATTTATACGATAGATCAAGCTCCAGTGAAGGCAAGAGAACCTTTCTCTGCAGTCTTTCTATGCGAGCACAGCAACCACAACTACTTTTTCATGATGTTTTTGTAAAGGGGGCTGAGGTGAAGAGGTCACAAGGACAAATTACCCAATGTCTGACCATTAATGATGGTAGCTTAATGTCTGCATGTAAGATGCAGGAATTCAAGCAGCAAATTGCTGGTCACAGGGGAGATGAGATAAATCCACTCACTATGTGCTACTGAAGATGATTGATTTTTAACGGCTCCAGATTAAATGCTTTAAATGCTGAAAAATGTCTGCCCTCTGCCGTTTAATAACTTTCATTATTAATGTGACTCGTTAAAGGATAAGCGGAATAGAAAGGAGGGCTGGACTGGGAGTGGAGGAATTAGACTTTTAAAAAATAGTCATTGAGCAAAGGTTGTTAATAGACAATCTGCAGGAAAAGATGGCATGAAATGGAAAGGTGTCATTCCTGTACCTTTCAGATTGGCAGCTCAAATGTGTCAGAGTTGATATTTCTTAAACAGTCCTGACAACTAAGGACAAATTATTTTAATGGTAAACCAGTGGAGTTCACATAGACCAAAATAAGGACAAACCAAGGAAGACAAGGATGCTTTCACTTTTTAATAATCATTATTATGCTGTGCTTTGACTCTTGGCCACCACTTCAAAGGAATTTTTGACTACCATTAAGAAGTAGAGAGTGTAAGGCTATGTTCACACGGCTTAAAAAGGGAGGTATCTCACCCGTATTTCGTGCCGTACTGCACTCAATACGGAGCGAGATACGTCCCAGTCATTACGGTGATCCACAGTTCTCACAGAGAACTATGGATTACGCCTCCTCTCCCCGCTCGGACAATATGCCGCGGGGGGAAATAAGTGACATGTCAATTACTAGCAGCGAATACGCGCCCCTAGTAATGAATGTCTATGGAGCCACTGGGCTGCTGTCTCCCCCACATCGCGGGAGTCGGCGCGAGCACCCGTAGTCCCGTTGTAATTGCGGGGCGTAATTACGCCCCGCAATTATGCCGTGTGAGCCCTGCCTTAATGTCACTTCATGTTGTAGTTATGATACCATAGGCTGTTAATTGAATGCTGGAATAGAATGTGATTCATAGTGTATATAGTGTAGAAAGTTTCCATATAACAGCCTATTTGGTGGATTACAGATCCAATCACAAATTGCTGCATTTTTCTTCAAAGGATTAGCAAAAAACATTTTTTTAAATAAGCTTTTTATTTCTTTCTTTTTTTCTTTACACCAGAAACTATAATCCAGATGATGTGCCTGGTGTTATAGTTTATCTCCAGCTTACTCAAAAACAGATGAGTAGCAATGCAATCATATACAAAAAGCTAAGGGACAGGCAGGGCATAGTTTTTGGGAGAAAAAATTGATTTTTTTGTCTTATATTAGACAACTGCTTTAACAAAATAATTATTAAATATAATTATATAATATAAGTATTAAACAGGGTCAGTGATATTTTCTGACTTCTCTACTTTACTAAATACTTGCATTCCCTGTGAAATAACGTTCCTCTCTTATTCCGCCTAGAAGTGCACTAAATAGTCTGGATGTTACCATTCCAATTATCAAAGGGCTCTGTCCATGAAAAGACTGAAACTAGATTTACACACTGTGACAGCTGCATGTAGATGAAACCATGCCTTCATTTTGCTGCTATTTGTCTTTTAAGGGGTGTTCCCACCATACACTTTGATAGCATATCGATAGGGACCTCTGGAACTTACACCTTTCTCTGGAACGTGTCCCTGAAAGTGTCAGCTTAGAATAGAGAGACGATTGTGCTGGTGCACAATTCTCCATTCTGGTCTATGGGAGTTACAAGTACAGGTGAGTGATGTGTTGAGCTGAATTCAGAACACCCATAGAGCAGAATGGAGATTCGTGCGAAAGCTTGAATGGTTCTTCATTCTGAGCCGGCGATTTTGGGAGCCCCTTGCTGTGATAAGTTTGGGTCCCATGGATAAGAACCTATCAGACTTACTTGGTGCGAAGACTTCTTTAAATGAATTGCATGTGTGAGAAATTTCAGCAGTTAAAAAAGGCCAGAAATAGGTCCACAAAGGAAAAAAGGTGCTAACAGATCAGTCTTGACCGAGACTGAAGTCACATTACTCCTCCATAGAAGTGAGAAAAACGTTTGCCCTTTAGTGAACCCATAACTTCGCAATGTACTAGCTCTACCATAGAGCTGTTTTGCTAAACAAGCTCTATGGTAAAGCTAAAACTTTGCATAGTTATGGGTTTATAAAAGCACAAATGTTTATTCATTTTACAGGAGGAGTGCTGTGATTTTTTTGCTCTGCATCTTAATGAGAAAATAAAGCTGTGGTTTTATGCGAGAAACAGTGGTGGTCAATCGTTTGAAGAGTGATTGGACAAGGTTAGACTGCAGGGATGCACACCCTGGTAACACCCAGTTAACAATTTACTAATTAATTTCTAGGAGTAATAATATGATGATATGAGCTGATTGATATGGGTTTATAAGCGCAGACCCGTGGCAATCAGCTGACTGGTTTATTTTTAGAAATGGGTTGTCAGATTGACACAACCCATTTAAGTAATTTGTAATTCTGCCTTTACAGCCCCTTAGCACATTTTTATATTTTTAGACATCTTTGTTATGTTGTAATTAGGTAAGAGGCACATATTTTAAAAACCTAAACAAATGATAAATGCAAACAGTAACATTACTCATTGCATTGCCCAGTCTTTAATTGTCATAAGTTACTTCATATATATACACTCACCGGCCACTTTATTAGGTACACCATGCTAGTAACGGGTTGGACCCTTTTGCCTTCAGAACTGCCTCAATTTCTTCGTGGCATAGATTCAAAAAAGGTGTTGCAACGTTGCTCAATTGGTCCCAAAGGGGCCAAAGAGTCCCAAGAAAATATTCCCCACACCATGACACCACCACCACCAGCCTGAACCGTTGTACAAGGCAGGATGGATCCATGCTTTATGGTTGACGCCAAATTCTGACCCTACAATCCGAATGTCGCAGCAGAAATCGAGACTCTTTCAGACCAGGCAACGTTTTTCCAATCTTCAAACTGTCCAATTTCGATGAGCTTGGGCAAATTGGAGCCTCAGTTTCCTGTTCTTAGCTGAAAGGAGTGGGGACCGGTGTGGTCTTCTGTGCTGGGAGCCCATCTGCCCCAAAGTTCGTCGTACTGTGCATTCAGAGATGCTCTTCTGCCTACCTTGGTTGTAACGGGTGGCTATTTGAGTCACTGTTGCCTTTCTATCAGCTCGAACCAGTCTGCCCATTCTCCTTTGACCTCTGGCATCAACAAGGCATTTCGCCACCAGGAATGCCGCTCACTGGATTTTTCTTTTTCGGACCATTCTTGTAAAACCTAGAGATGGTTGTGCTGTGAAAATCCCGGAGATCAGCAGTTTCTGAAATACTCAGACCAGCCCTTCTGGGCACCAACAACCATGCCGTTCAAGGCACTCAAATCACCTTTCTTCCTCATACTGATGCTCGGTTTGAACTGAGGAGATTGTCTTTTACCATGGGCTACATGCCTAAATTTCACTGGGGTTGCCGCCATGTGATTGGCTGATTAGAAATTAAGTGTTAACGAGCAGTTGGACAGGTGTACCTAATAAAGTGGCCGGTGAGTGTATATAGGAGTGAAATAATTGACCTTATATAAAGCATAAGTACAAAATGTAGATACTATAATAATTTTTACCTTTTTAATAATTAATAATATTAAACTTTGGTTTACATAGTAACTAACTCAATTCACATTTTCAGGTTTTCTACCACTAGGGAGACCAGGATCTATGACACTATTCTACCTTCTAAAAATAAATCTGTTTTATCCACTATAAATCAATAGGATCGATTAGAATAAACTGATATGGGATGTCTGTTATAGTTTCTCTAAAAAAAATTATAGAACCTGTGACACCAGCGTCAACAAAGAACATGCTCCACCAAAAGACCAATTCAGAGCATTATAAAAGTACTAGTAAATACCCGTCCTAGAATGGTAACTGTCATATTTAATGCATCCACTTAAAGGGGATTTGCCACCAGACCAAGTACTGACCTCCATTCAGCATGAGAGCAAGATGTAAACAAATCACGCCGAGTCATGAAACTGCAGTGGAGAGAGGGAGAGGGGAGGGGGGAGTGAGGAATCCAAGGGAGCGTCTCAAAACTTAAGTGAACTAATAAACAGTACAACAGTGGATTCAATACAGCAAGAAACAGGCTCATACACTGCACTGTCAGGGAAACCTTAGCTGCTAAGCAGCTTATGTAATGGAAACAATCACGGAGCTGACAGAGACGCACACAACACACACAGCCAGAGCACAGACCCTGCATAAGGGATCCTGTGACATGCACTCAAATAATCAAAACTAACTTGTGAATTCTGTATTACAAAAAGAAAAACCTATTCTAAACAGCAGTTTGGGCAAGCTTCTTCATCAGATAAAGCAGGGATCAAATAACACTACAGTTTAGTTATTCTGTATACAAAGAAAACATATTGCAACCCTTTGGTGCCTTAAAAGACCATTCATTTTGCCTGTCATCAGATAAAAATGATTCACGCAAGGCCCCGGCCTTTTCAGCTCCTGGTCGTTTACTAGGGGAACTTTGTGGTAAAACCCAAAGGGGGGTTGAGAAATGCTGTAGCTCTCTTTTCACTTTTTTTTAATCACATATATTTAGAAAAGTGATTAAATACCCATTTTGGAGGTTCCCACGTCAACATTACATGGTGGCAAAACCCCTTTAACAGCAGAGTTCTATTCCCAGGACAACGACTGCAATCTATATCCATAAATAACCACCCGCTACAATGTTAAGTGCAGGGCACAGTGGAGTGAGTTTGGATAAGATGGCTTCATCCTCCCCTACTGCCTATGCTTGGCACTGTTCATATCCCGCTGTACATTTTTGTTCAGTGCTTCGATGTGGGTGCTGAATGCAGCAGAAGCAGCCAGCCACAGGTGGGGAAAGAAAATCAGCTGAGCCAAAAGCGCAGGTAAGTGTAGTGGGAGCTGCTCTCCACAACACTACTGAGTACGGGGCACAGTGAAATGTGTTTGGATAAGATGGCTTCATTTTGCTGCCCCCCCTACTTGGTCCTACCCACATCACACTATACATTCGTGTATAGTCTTTCCATGTGGGCACTGACTTTTAGTGTAGCAGGTGCCACTCTCTGCTACATGGGTGGTTGGGTGTCGTGGCATAGTGCTGCTGCGGCCTCCTCAGTGACCGCCATGCTCCTGTCCTCACAGACCCCATCCTTTCCCCTGTTATCACATACAGGGCTCCATCCTCTCCTCCTATGTTGTGTTGTGCAGTTTAGTGTAATTATAGCTTTAGGACATGTGGTGACATCACAGGGACATTACAATGGCTCTGCCTGAGCCAATTACATCTACAGTAGAGGTAGGGATGGTGGGCTCTTTGTAGTTGTACAGTGATTTGTGCAAAATCACCACAAAATACAGAATCACATCTGCAGCCCTGTTGCTCTCCCCTCCTATTTCACTACACCCACACTTCTCAGCTGTGTCTGTCATTCATTGTTAAAGTGTCATGTGGTGATTCACATGATAGCACTATTTATTTTGCAAATAAGCATATATATAGCACACTGACCACTGATGTAAATGGTTATGAGTGGTCTAATGTGACACTTGGTTACCTCTCACCTCCCTTAAACATGCCTGGAGTTGTGTGGCATTCATCATTCGGTTCCACAGGGCATTGTTTACAATGAAGTGGTCATCAGTGTGTGATGTAGCCAAAGGACGTTCATTTATTTGCCTTTCCAGTCTCTTCCAGTCTCTTTGTTGCAACCTGCTAATGACACTCTGTGACACTCTAAGTTCTGTGGCCACTTCTGTCTGAGAGCTGGTTGAAACCTCGTAACGGCAAGGAACTATTGATCAATTGAAAGGTGTTGTCTTTGTCTCATGATGTCAAAATGTGAACAGCAGGATGAAGAGGACTGTTTAAATCCCAATTAACCCCTTAACGAGCTTGGGCGTATCAGTACTTCCCAGGGCCGCTATGGGGCTTTGCAGGGGGATCGCTCCGCGAACCCCCCGCACCGCCGGCGGGTGTTAGCGGCAAATCGCCGCTAACACCCGGCAGTAACAGCGGCGGCGGGTGGCTCCGCCCGCTGGCGCTGTTTTTCCCATCAGGCGCCGCGGCAAAGATGGCCGCGGCGTCTGGAATTAACGCCGATCGGTGCCGCTCCCCGATCGGTGCGCGGTGATCGGCAAAAGCGCAGCTATTCTGCACCGAATCGATCACCGGGCATTGTGGTGGGGAGCCTTGTGAAGGCTCCCCTCACTTACCCTGGCCGTTTGCCCCACTTCCGTCCGCAGACAGGAAGTGGGAAACCGCCATCTTTGCTCACCCTAATGCATTGCCTATGCAATGCATTAGGTTGTATTAACAATCGCGCCACCTTGTGGTCAAGTACCACAGGTGTGCCTCAATGTTACAGTAAAAAAAAAAAAATAATAAAGTTTATTTAAAGTACAAAAAAAAAAGTATTAAAAGTTCAAAATCACCCCCCCTTCCCCATTTTAGAAATAAAATCATTAAAATAATAAAAAAGTTACACATATTTGGTATCGCCCGCGTCCGAAAAAGTCCGATCTATAAAAATATAACATCATTTATCCCGTACGCTGAAAACCGTAGAAGAAAAAAAATTCCAAACGGCAAAATTGCGTTTTTTGGTCATTTTACGTCACTCAAAAAAATGGAATAAAAATGATCAAAAAAGTCGCATGCATTCCAAACTGCTAGCGATAAAAAGTACACTTCAGCCCGCAAAAAATGATCCCTCACTGACGTCCGTAGGTGTTAGTGCAAAAAAGTTATTGGTCACACAAAATGGCGCCGTGGCGCAAATTTCAAAAATAGAAAATGTTTGGAATTTTTTTGCGGTACCAAAACATAACGGAAACCCTACATGTTTGGTATTGCCGGATGCGTAACAATCTGAAGAATACAGATAACACATGATATTTGCCGAGGTGTGAACGGCGTAAAAGCAAAACCCTCGCAAACATGGCGAAAATACATTTTTTTTTCACAATTTGTCCCACTTGGAATTTTTTTGCGGTTTCTCAGTATATTCTATAGTATAGTGAATAACACCATTAGAAAGTACATCTTGTCCCGCAAAATAAAAGCCCTCATGTGTCTATGTAGGTGGAAAAATAAAGAAGTTATGGATTTCAGAAGGCGAGGAGGGAAAAACGAACGTGTCACCAAAAAAAAACGCCTGGTCCTTAAGGGGTTAAAATTGATCTCCTAAATTTATTGGGTGATCAAACAACTGTTGTGAATTTTGCCATTAAGCTCCTTGTTAGAGATCAGCCAGTTGTGCAAAAAGTACTGAAACATTGAACAGTTGGACATTTCCATTCTATAGTTAAGAGATGGTCTCATTTAGTTCATTTAAAACAATTATCAAGAAATTTTGTGTTCATCCTGAAATTTTAACTAAAAGCCAAATATCCCTAACTGCTACACTGCTGGGTTCAGTGCACAGCGGAGTAAGCTTGATTTGAGGCAGCTTACTTCTCCCCCTCTTAATAAATTATGTGTTACACCTTTCGCTATTAAACAGTTGTCAAATCATCTACACGTATTTATTAAAGTAAGAGCAAAGAAGCACAGGTTTGTGCGCCACTATCTAGTGTTATGTAATGCTATTTTTTCAACATTAATATTTACATGCTAAAAAAAACAAAAGTTCTTTATTTTGTTTTGTGATTCTCTTAGGACGCACAGAAGACTGAGCAGTTCAGTTTCCCCTCCCCCAAAGAAAAGAAAGAAGAAGAAATCTGGACATAAGAGAAGCCGGTGAGTGGACTTGTTATCAATCTCCCAGTGTTTGCTATGTGTTTGTACTTAATCAGACTAACCTGCTGGGCCAGAGCCACTAGTAGAAGCTAATGATAAATTGGCAACATTTAGAAGCTATTACTGCTCCTCTGCAATGCAGTAGCCGGAGTCTTTCTAATTAGTTTTTAAGATGAATGGAAAGATGCTATCTCTAGACATACATAGATAGTGAATGTGGATGTCAGTCAATAAATAGTCCTATGTATAAAGTCTGTCATGAAATATAAAGCAGTGGGTGATGCTCATTGCTTGTTCAGCCTTGACCCAGCAGAAAACTGCACAGGCTCATTACAGTATAAGGACAGTTTCACATCAACATTGTACAGGTGCATTTTTAGGATTGTCATATATATAAGCGTACCTGTCTGACTGCAGGTTCATTGAACTGAACAGACAGTGTCATAGAGATCTATGATGTTGTCAGTTCAGGTCTTTAAAGGAGTTATCCAACATAAAAAAAAAATGAAAAAATAAAATGTAATAAAATAACAACAGAAACTACTCACCTGTCTAATCTGCCAGCATACTAACATAGATGCACCAGTGGGTGTTGTCTGTGTACAGCTGGCTGGCAGTTTACTGCTGTGACCAGAAGCCTCCACGGCTATGTGCTGTACTACTGGCATCATGCCTCCCATCATTGAGCTCAGCTGTAATGCCAGTAGTACAGCACATGATCACTAAGGCCGCTTATTGGCTAAAACAGTGGTATGGAAACAAAGAGAAGAGCACCACCTGGGGCTTTTACTTTGCATCACTAAGCAATTCTAAAAGTGAATGCACAGTTGAAACCAGAAGTTTACATACACTATATAAAAAGACACATATGCATGTTTTTCTCACTATCTGACATGAAATCCGAATAAACCTTACTCGTTTTAGCTAAATCAGGATTATCAAAATTATTTATATTTGCCAAATGCCAGAATAATGAGAGAGAAAATTTTTAAGGCATTTTATTACTTTCTGTAAAGTTAAAAGTTTCCAAACATTAAGATTACTCTGCCTTTAAACAATTTGCGACAGCCCAGGTGATGAAGTCATGTCTTTGGGAGCTTCTGAGGTTTATTGGTAACATCTGAGTTCATTAGAGACACACCTATGGATGTACCTTATGGCATCTGGAAATTGCACACCAGAAACACTGCTTCTGTGTGTAACATCATGGGAAAGTCAGCCACGATATCAGGAAGAGAATGGTGGACTTGCACAAGTCTTGATCATCCTTGGGTGCAATTTCCAGATACCGGAAGGTACCTCGTTCATCTGTACAAAGAACTATATGCACGTACAAACAATCATACCACTCAGTAAGGATACAGTTCTGTATCTCAGAGATAAACGTGCTTTGGTCCGACATCTACATTTCAGCCCAAGAACAAAAGCAAAAGACCTTGTGACGATGCTGGCAGAAGCTGATAAGATTGTGTGATTATCCACAGTGAAACGAGCACTGTATCAACATGGGCTGAAAGGCCACGCTGCCAAGAAGAAGCCATTACTCCAAAAGAAACATATAAAAGCCAGATTAATGTTTGCAAATGCACACAGGAACTAAGACCTACATTTTTGGATACATGTTCTGTGGTCTGACGAAACTAAAATTTAACTGTTTGGCCATAATGACCATCGTTACGTTTGGAGGAAAAATGGAGAAGCTTGGAAGCCTATGAACATATTCCTAACTGTGAAACATGGGTGTGGCAGCATCATGTTGTGGGGTTGTTTTGCTGCAGGAGGGACTGGTGCACTTGACAAAATAGATGTCGTCATGAGGAAAGAAGATTATGTGGCAATAGTGAAGCAAAATCTCAAGACATCACCCAGGAAGTTAAAACTTGGGCAGAAATGGGTCTCTGAGATGGACAATGACCAGAAATATAATGCCAAACAGGTTACAAAGTGGCTTAAGGATAACCAAGTCAATGTTTTGGAGTGGCTATCACAAAGCCCTGATCTCAATCGTATTGAAAATTTATGGGCAAAGCTGAAAAGGCAGGTGTGACCAAGCCGACTTACAGACATGGCTCAGTTACACCAGTTCTGTCAGGAGGAATGGGCCAAAATTCTGACCAACTATTGTGAGAAGCTTGTGGAAGGATATCTAAAGCATTTGAGTCAAGTCATACAGTTTAAGGGCAAGGCTACTAAATACTAATGAAATGTATGGAAACTTTTGACTTTGAAGAAAGTAATAAAAATGCCTTAAAAAATCTCTCTCTTGTTATTCTGGCATTTGTCAAATATAAATAATTTTGGTAATCCTAATTGACCTAAAACAGGTAAGGTTTAATCTGATTTCATGTGAGATAGTGAGAAACATGCATATGTGTCTTTTTATATAGTGTATGTAAACTTCTGGCTTCAACTGTTGTCTACTTGTTATTTAGCATGATTGTTGGGTTGGAAACATTTTTAAATGATGTATAACCCTTTTAAGTTAGCAGACAAACTATTATGTGTAAAACTGGCATAATAGCGGTTTCACACACTTTTTTTCTAGAAAAATTATGCTTCTTTTTGGTATATTTCCTGTCGCTTTTACTGTACATGTGTTTTTTCTGGCTAAAAAGGGCAGATTTAAGTTAAGGGTTAGCTGCAAGTCAATAGTGAATTAATAAAATCAACTACAGACAACACTGTTTGTTTCATGTTTCTGGTGTTTTGTTGCAGTTTTTCGGTATTTGGCATTTTTAAAAAAACACAACATGCTTTTTATGATGTTTCTGCTATAGACTTTCCTGTGGAATTTGAAAAAATAAATTTTAGGAAAAATAAAAAAGACAGAATGTTTGTAAAAAAGTACTTTGAAAAACATGAAATTCCATGTCAGGAAAAATTGTATTTGAAGAATTCATAAAAAATCCCCCAGTAGGTGTAAATAAGTACAGTTAATTCTAATAATTTTTTATTTCTATAGCGGCAACATATTCCATTGCACGCAAATTCTAAATCAATATTAAAAAAACTTTATGAAGGCATTGGTGAAGTCTGTAATTCTGGACTACTGCTAATTTCTACAAATAAAAGGCTATAAAGAGACCTAAAACCCAATAAAAGCAAACTTTCATACAATTTATTAGCCCTTTTCTTAGAAATAGCATTGCTCTTCAGATTCAGGCCAGTTAAGTGCGACTTGAATTTTGGACAACCAATTGGTAGCTTGCGGGAGAAACGAGCAATCAATTAGATGCCCTCTAGTCAGACAGGAAAGAAAAGTGTAAATACCCATTGGGGTTGAAACGTTGCATGTGTTTGTTGGTGTTTGTGGAGGAATAATGGGTTTGTTTATACTATAATAACCCGTTGGATGCTGTTTCCAATTCAACATATTTGGACTTTGGGGTCTTGTGGATTCAGGGGCCAGAAGCGCTGCATCCGTCTAGTAAGGTAGTGCTGCTGTGACCATTATTGTTAGGAAAGAAAAATGTATCTTGAATAATACCGTTCCATTTTCTGACTGAAATCCTCCAATTGGTTTCCTAATTTTCCCACAGGCAGTCAGTTGGTTGCCCAAAATTTGGGTCAAGCTGAATTGGCCCGGCCCAAATTCAAATGCATTGCATTTGCATGTTTTGTTAGCAAAAAAGAAAAAACACCAGTGCAAGTATGCCTTCCCATTGACAATATGCATGTATATCCTCTTCTTTTATAAAATTAGGAAATCCATATATTGTATATGTTAGAAAATTAAAATAGAGTTTAAAATCAATCGAATAAATAAATTGTAATCCAGAAATGATGGCCCACTGAAAAGTATGTTCAGTATATGCACTCAATACTTCTTTTGCAGAATTACTGTATCAATGCAACGTAGCATTATGGCACTTCTGTGATGTTACGTAAGCCCAGGTTGACTTGATAGCGCCCTTCAACTTGGCTGCATTGTTATGCCTGATGTCTCTCATCTTGATAATTACCTATAGATTCTCTATAGGGTTTAAGCAGGCGAGTTTGCTGGCCAATCAAGCATAGTAATACCATAGCTATTATTTTTCTACCAGACTTCTTTCTTCTGCACAACTTTCCATCAAAATGCTTTGATATGGCACTCTGTGAACAGCCAGCTTCTTCAGCAATGACCTTGTTTGGTGTACCCCTCTTGTGCATAGTGTCAATGACTGTCAACTATCAAGTCAGCAGTCTTCCCCATGTTTGTTTAGCCATCTGAACCAGACTGAGGGACTATTTAAAGACTATGGAAACTTTGTGTATAACACCATGAGTTAACAATATTGACTCATTTTTTACTTTCATTTTTCTGATCGTCTGATATACTGAATTTTTGGTTTTCAATAGCTACAAGCATTAATCATCCACATTAAAATAAATAAATTCTTGAAATATATTGCATTTTGTGTAATGGGTTCATACAATATATGTTTTTTTCTAGAATTCCGGACATAAAGTAACTTTTCGATGAGATTCACATTTTTTGAGATGCATTAGTATGGACATTTATGTACTTACTGTATTTTTATAACAGAGGAAGATATAGATGTGTATTATCAGTGGGAAGGCATATTTGCACGGATGTTTTGTAATTTTTCAATAAAAGTTAGTTATACATGATTGGTTTATGGGGTGATGTTGAAAACAATGCAACATGGTCTAAACATGACTGCAACATGTGAATAACATTTCATTAAGGGGCCGTTTACACGGCAAGTGCCAAATACCGGTCGGTTATGCGACCGGCATTTGCACTGTTTTGCGGCCGTCCCCACGGCCGCTGGGAGGACGTCTTTTCTCCGCGATGAGCGGAGAAAATCCCTCCCCTTTCACATTGAGAAGCACAGATTCCATCCAGAAACCGGACGGAAGAATGTGCTTGCTCAATGTTGTTCGGGCGGAAAACCCGCCCGGCGGAAAACCCGCGCAGTGGGGACTGCTGCACGGGTTTTCCATAGAGCCCTGTTCTGTTTATTTTCGGCCGTTTTTTCAGACATGCCCTTACTCCCATATACTAATGCTATACATCTGGTTGCTGTGGTAAAATACTGCACTATGGAAAAATTGCCTTGTGTGAGCCCAGCCTTAGTTGAATTTTAAAAGTTTTAGGGTGACGTGTGAATGGGATTGCACCAGTTTTCTGGCATACTTTGAGCCAAAAAGCGATCATAGCCTGTTCTATAGATGTATAAACAGTCATATGCCAAAACTTGACGCATTCTGCACCAGACACAAGACTTTTAAATGCACCAAAAATATGCCAAAGTTTGTCATGATGCTGTCGTACAAATCCATATCATGGCATGTGCCAATGTTTGGAGCAGAACACTCTTTCATACATCCCGTTGGATCGTACACTATTAAAAACAGACATAGAACTGGCCAGTCCGCGCCAGGTTCATACATGTTGCCCTTGGTTTGTACTGCAATAGCAGCGGGGTGTTATTGTTCATAAATGTGCCATTTTCACCTCCTTCTTATCACAGAGTATTTGTTAGTGATTCTCAGCTATTGTAAATTCAGTACTCTATGACTTTAATTGAGTTTATTGGAATCCTTCCATAGATATCTAGCTTTAGTGCTAACCAACATTTTTTAAATGACTAAAGCACTTAGCTTTTGGCTGTCAAAGTATCTTATGTTATCGTATCCGCCTTACAAGACAGTTGTGCAGATTATGAGCTCATGCTGCAGTCATTACAGACCAGTGGAGAAAGAGAAGGAGCTCCCAAATCCAATACCCAATACTCCTGCCCCCTTAGACATAAAAAAAAACAATAAGATTTAAATTTAATGCAGTCATCTTGCTGCACTGGGACATTATTCTTTACTACGCCACAAGCATTTTGGAAGTAACTGATAAGTGCTCCAGAAAATCTGATATTCAATCCTTTTATGTACAGTATAGTGATTCATTTCTTGTGTGCTCAAAATCAATATGAATTAAGCAGTAAAACGTATTTGAGATCCTAGAGGGGATGTATCGTTAGCTAGGTATAGACACAGTGATACACATTCATTTACTGCAGTAAGGTTTAGGAGTCTGCCATATGTATTAAAATATTGCCATTACAACAAATTATTTCTTTCCTTTTAAGACCTGCATTGATAAAAATAAAGCTAGCCTTTGATTGGCTATGACGGCCATCACAGAATTATGGGAAAGTTAAAGGGGTTGTCTCACTACAAGGATTGCTTTTTATGTTAAATATCTTGAAAAAAAACAAGTCACTTTACAATATGTGTCCATTAACAGTGTCCTACCTATTCTGAGATATCACCTCTTGTATGGACTGCATCATCTCCTCAGGTCACTATAGCTACAGACCTGTTTGATCTATCCTGATAGTCTGCCAGCACTGGTTGCTATAGCTACAGCCCTGGCTTCTGCTGCATCCTAGTGGAAGCCAGTAAACATGCCCCTGAATTCAAAGTGAAACCGAGTAAACAGGACTGAGGTAAGATGAATCAATGGAGTGAGACAACCCCTTTAAAGGAAACCGATGAGCTCCTAACTTGTTTGTTTTAGTAAATATTGCATGCACCTTGAAATAACAATTCCGGATCATATTGTGCTGTTCCTCTGTTACTGCTCCTGGTAATGAATTAATTACATGACAACTAGATGTTACTGTATATATAAGGGTGTATAATTTGAAGCAGGATTTCTGATTAAAAGGCAGAGAAAATACTAACAGGACTCCTTAAAAGACAGCTTTTTCTGTACCAATGCACATACAGAGCAAACTGTCAATCACTTGATATGGGCAGGGGTAACCAGTACTTTCATTTTCTCCTTTAAGATTGAATTTGCTTTCTACTCAGAAATCCTGCTTTCAATTATATAAACCTATATATCACTTGAATTTAGCTTCTCTCCCTCTATCATAACCTGCTGTTAGATAGGGGAGCATAAACCAAAGGCTAAAGACTAAAGGCTTGTTCACACATAGTTTTCACTCCGTGTTACAAGCGCTTTGTAGATCCGTCTTGGAGACCTAAAGAGCGGACCCCAAGACGGATCTAACAATTTGCAGTGAGTTTATCACTGCGGTTTATGAGGAAGAGGCAGCGGCGTTCACATGAGAGATCGCCGCTGCGTGTTCTCCTCCTGCTTGTCGGGTCTGTCTTTGAAAGAATTGACATGGAATTCTTTGCAAGTTGGACCTGAGCGGCGCTTTTGAAACACGCAGCGGTGATCTGTCATGTGAACGCCACTGTGTCTTCCTCATAGACCACAGTGATAAAGTCACTACTAATTGTTAGATCCATCTTGGGGTTCGCTCTGTCGCCTAAGACATTTTATACAAACAAATACAAGTTTATATTTGTAGTCCTTACCCCTTTTTTCCTCTTTCCTCTTTCCAAAACCCTTATCTCCATCTAGTTTTCAATCCTAGGCCAGCAACCTCCTACCATCAGTTGACTTTATGTATTCCAGCCATGGCCTCCAAGTTTTAAGAAAGGCCTCATGTATGGAAACTGTCTAGGTGTAAGACTCTCTTTGTTGCCCATAGCAGCCAATCAGAGCTCCCCTTTAATTTTTTCAGAGCACTATATGAAATGAAAGGGGAGCTCGAAAGTCTTAGGGTATATTCACACAGCATTTTTTTGGATCAGCCAAAAAAAAACATCTAACAATGTGCAGTTTGATTTACATTAGTTTCAGTGTAAAACATGCATCGTCGTTCCGACGAGTGCTCACCGATGTGTGTTTACTTGCATCTTTGGAAAAACCAACAAATGGAGTGCGTATGATAATTGTGTGCAATATAAAATTTAACTTTTACTTCACAATTTAAGATAATATGCGGCTGAGCATTAAATACACAAATCAAAAACACACATAAGTGCCAATGAAAAATGGCGCAATAATAACTACTAACTCTGACGGTCACGGGGGTCTCCACACCGTGTAAT
This sequence comes from Phyllomedusa bahiana, assembly GCA_025379985.1. Classification (NCBI taxonomy): domain Eukaryota; kingdom Metazoa; phylum Chordata; class Amphibia; order Anura; family Hylidae; genus Phyllomedusa; species Phyllomedusa bahiana. The sequence goes on from JAODAL010000703.1 coordinate 248,957, forward strand.
TTTTAGAGCCCTCCCCCCGCAAGGGCGACCCCTACCGGTATGGGGGCTTACCTATAACCAAGTCTTACCCTTACGGGGTAACTACAAAAAAAGTTTCCCCACCACAGTCTCTTCAGGGAACTAATGAAGTGATTAAAAAACAACCAGAGATTGCATAAAATGCAGGATAGAGCTTTATGGCTAAAAAAAGAAAACCGGAAGCCCCATAGCCCTTCCGTGTGTCTTTTGAGCCATCCTCTATGACCTGCTTTATATGCAATCTCTGTGTTGATTATATACTCATTCATTGGTTCCCCCTGAAGAGACTGTGGTGGGTGAAACATGTTTTGTATGATTCCACGTAAGGTAAGACTTGGTCTATGGGGAAAGCCCCCATACCGGGAGGGGTCCCCCTTGTGGGGGCCCGATGCTCTAACAATCTACACTGGTGTGGAGCCCCCCAGTGACTGTCAGGTTAGTAGTTTTTATTGCCCCTTTTTTCATTGGCACTTATGGTGTTTTTTTTGTGTTTTAAAATGTAGCCGCATATTATCTTAAATTTGTAAAAGAAAAATTTTAAATTTTTATTGACACTTTTATCATAGCACCCCATTTTTGGTTTTTTTGTTTATGTGCGATGGAGTAATTACCTAATGCTCAACAAACTATTAGGGATAAGTTCCTTTTTTACTTGCATCTTTTCAATGCATTTTGTGGATCTGTTTAACGAATTTTCATGTACATTTTCCTGGCTTTTTACGCAAGTGAATTCCCCCTAGGAAACATTGTAGTGCGTTTTTGGAGCCATAAAAAACGTATCCAAAAACGCAACACACAAGGGTATGTGTTGGGTACGTTTTGAATGGGCTTTTCGAATCCGAAAAAACTCATTGAATTAAAATCTGAATGTCTGTGATTTGAAAGAAAATGCATTGAAAAACTGATCCGAAAAAAGCATCCAAAAACGCATGCAAAACTTATCCAAAAACGCATTTGCAATGCGTTTTTGGGGTTTTTTTTTCAAAGTTTTTTTTCATGTAATGAAAAACGGGTCCAAAAATGGATCCAACATGCCATATGAACATACCCCTACACCTAGACACTTTTCATACATGAGGCCTCTTGTGTTTTGAATCAAATGTTAGCCCTTCTATCTTTTTCCCTAGTGTGACATAATGTTATCTTTCCTTCACCTCTCCTAGCATTAATCTGTCATCACTACAGTTCTGTGTAGATTCACTCTTGCTGTGGCAAAAATAAATGGAGCCAATTATTCTTCATCATTACTTACTTGGCCATTAAAGGGAACCTGTCATATAGGTTATGCCCCCTTTATGAGGACAACAACTAGTGAAGACCCGTTTTTCCCCCACTGGGGGTCCCCTTTTTTCTGTAAGATCGTAGTTTTTGGGGCATTTTAAATTTTAAATCTTATTATAAGGGTGTTAGCCCCCCCCACAAAAGGATAATCCCCCCCCCTGACAGTTTCACATGTTTCCCCTATTCAAAGTACGGTTTTTAGTTAGGTGGGGGGGGCTAGCATCATGTGGGGGGGGTTTGAAAAAACTGACTCGTTGAAATGACTTTTTGGGAAAATTTCTATTTGGACTTAATCTCTAAAACTCCAGCACTTAAGAAAAAAAAAAAAAGGGACACAGCCGGAAAAAGCATGTCGTCCCTAGCTTGTTCTGCCCTCAGCAGGCGGGGTAATCATATGAAGGTTTTTCTTTAAACATACTATGCATAAATCAACAGTACAGGGGAATATATGAAAAAAAGCTTCCTTTTTCACTTATCAGGCTGCTTTCCCACTACGTCAGGTTCTCCTCTTCTGTGTATAATGGGAAAAAAGGACAAGCCGTAAGGTGATGCAAATCAAGGAAGTATAAGGTGTCGTTAAGATCTGCAATTGATCACATTTTCAAGCACCTAGTTTCAAATTGTCGTAAAAGTCAGATTGAAAGAAACGTTTTTTAGCCACATGAAACCTCAAAAATCAGATCAAGTGGTGTGGGATGATTGTTGACTTGCCATCTGATAGATGGAGATTATGCTGTGGGGTGACATAACGTGGGGTAGCCAGACCCTCTAGTCTTCATTTCAGGTGCACTAGCAGCTCAGCAATACATTGACCTAATTGTGGAACCAACCAATTTCTCCAAAGTGTCCCAGGAGCCATTTTTCAACAGGACAACGCCAGACTGCATGTTGCTAGTGAGCAGCCTGCATATCGTAAGCATGCCATCATGGTCTGCAGCATCTCCAGACCTATCTCTGATAGAGCACATCTGGGATACTTTTGGTTTGCAGTTGCAAATGCACATAAATCAAAAACAGCTAACCAAATTTTTAAATGCAGGGTCGTCCATACCACAGGGATTGTTGTAGTAAAAGTATATAGCAAAAAGTCATCCAGCGTTTCCAATAAAAAAAAAAAAATTTTTTGGTTGATTTTAGTGTCAAAAAAAAGATCCAGATATGCACAAATCCTATGCAACCAGTGCTAGGACTAAGGATCTTTTGTTGCGGCCTGAAGCACATAGGATTTGTACATATTTGAATCTAATTTTCTAATGAAAATCTGTTTTCCCCTAGTCGGAACAGCAGCATAACCCCTGGGCTATTTCTGCCCCCACTAACTGTTCAGGATAGATGGAACTTTTAATCAAGACAAAAATGTCTATCAGCTAACTAGTTAACTAGGTGCTGCTCCTATAAGTAGCTGGAAGACAAGCATGCAGTATGTTATCAAGCAAATACGGAAGACTAGGGCAGGAGAATCGTTCTGATGTTGAGACTGAGGGAAATCAGATTTTTGTTAGAAAACAGAACTTCCCTTTTGTTCCACCAGCAGCACAAACTGGGGATTAAGCCCGAAGGAACCCCCAGGTACTGTCCTCATGCCAATGGTGCCTGAACAGACTGCAAAGGGCCACACCTTCCAACATCCAAAGGTTCAAACTATTATGGTTTGACAAAAGTTAAGTGTAAGCTCCATAAGCCACACTACAAATTCAATTCAGGTGAATGTCGAAATAAGGAAGAAATAAGATGCATAAAGGTTGGAATTGTATAAGTTGAGGAATCTAGAATCTTCACCCTCCCTCTGTCTATTCACTTGAAGCTAGGAAAATAAAACAGGCGAATACACCCATGGAAATCTTTTGATCTGTGGAATCCTCATCTGGTACCTTCCTTGAAGGAACTGTATATTTAAGATTCCAGGACATCTACTTTTCTGTGAGTATGAGGCTGGTCACCCCATTCTTTGCAAAAAATATTCGTGACCACAGACTAGAATCTGGATTTCAAACATGTTAAGACATCTGCTCGGAAACTCTCATGGACATCTTATTGATCCCATCTGAAAGCACAGTCCGTGTGTTCATTACTGGGAACTAGCAACTTTCCCTATCTCTGAGGGCAGGAATGCCTCGTGGGACAACTCAGTGCAATTCAGGCTATAGTTGTCATCTGGAACTTAGAATGTTCTAGATAAAATAGACCTTCTCTGAGTGCTTCTCTTCCGCTATCATCACTTTGCTTTAGGGATAGTCTGATTAGAAGAGTCTGGGCCCCCTCAAGGGAGACCTTGGCGTCTCTCCATCAATGTCCTGGTCAGCAGACCCATTGGACTTTAAGGCTGCGTCCACAGGACTAAGGACAGAATACTGTGGGATTCTGAATCAGTATCTGCTCAGTAAAACCTGATGATTTTTAATTGGTTTTCAGATTATCTGAAAAACCAATTAAAAATCCTCAGGTTTTAGTGAGCATATACTGATTCAGAATCCCACAGTATTCTGTCCTTAGTCCTGTGGACGCATATAGATAGATTAAAATATAGATAGATACATTATAACATGTTAGATAGATATTTCTATAGGGGGGGTATTTATATATCCCCCTATAGACCTATATCAATACACTCATAGATCCCCTAACCCTAATCTATATAGTGTATATATAATGTGTGTATATTTATATAAAAATAAATAAATATATTGTAACATGTATGTATGTATATTTATATGTGTGTGTATATAAATATATATATATATATATATATACATATATATATATATATACACACACAATATGTTATTAAAGAGAATATATATAAATTTGTTACTATACTATTGAAGTCAATGAAAGAAGCTAAAAACCAAATCCGACAACCGTCCAAAAATCCGTTCAAAATCTGTGCCAAAAACATTCACTATATTTTCCAGTCGGTTTTCACAGCTCTCATATGCCCTCGATGAACTTTCCACGGTTTTATAGTGAAATACTATAGGATTTATTGTATGTTACCAGTTTTTGGACAAAAGCTCCATGGCAGTTTTGAAATCTGACCTCAGAAATCCAGCTGTGTTGAGTAAGCTTGGATTTTTTACTGAGGTCTTTGGGGAGATGATTTAATTTAAAGTCGGATTATGATGCTTTGTGAAAAATTCGGACAAAAACCCCCTCCCAAAACCCAAAAAAAACCCAAAGGGGCGAATGTATAAAGGGGCGCGGAGAAGTCTGGCGTTTTTTCAGCCAAAAACATGGGGTGAAAGCCCCTTTTTTCGCAATAGGAAAAGCCTCCCGTGCTTTCGGGGGGGGGGGGGGCAATAGAACCTTTAAAAAAGCTCCCATATTTTAGCTTCGCAAAGGGAAATTTCCCCCGGGCACATTACTCCCGGGGAACAGGAAAACCCAACTTTCAAAGGGGTTTTTTACCTGATCCAAAAATTTGTCGTAAAAGGCGCTAGAAATGCCCGATTTTTTACCCGCAAAACCGGGTTACAAAATTCGGGGCCAAATTCTCTACTATTATAATGTGCATAAAATTTTGGCTTTTTTTAAAACCCCAAAATTTCATACATGCCGCCCTAACCTTTTCCCAAATTTCCCTTTTTTGCGGGCCCCTACCCCTCCGGGGTGGATGGTTTGGGTATTTCCTTTTTAAAAAAGCCTCTAAAGTTTCTTTTTTAGGAATTAGGCTTTAATATCCAACAGATCATGTTGAAGTAGATTTGTCCATAAAAATTTTTCATAATTTTGCAAAAGGGTTTGGGGAACTCATAACCTTTGTATTCTTAAGCAGTAGGATAGCAATAATTTGTGAAAATTTTCCCCAAGCGTTTTTTACCTTTGGCATAAAAACCACATGTGGGCTGTGCTCACATAGTAGAGCAGAAAAAAATTCCACTTAAGTAGTTTTAACTGGAGCCAAAAAAAAGGGAAAAACCCTTTGGGCCTGCCCCTCTAAACCCCAAAATCATACTTTAAGAGAAAGATGTGGTTTTTTTACATACAGATTTTGGGCTCCCAAAACAAGGGGAACCCAGCATTTAAGGGGACAACATAATTTAAAAGGTGAACCAGAGTCAAGAAAAAAAAGGAAACCTTTTCCTGACTACACCCTGACTTAAAATCAAGATATGGACATACATACAGCATACCTCCCAACTTTTGGGAGTTTTGCAAAAAAGGGACAATGGATGGGAGGGGGAGGGAACTTCCCCAAATTCTGGTCTTCGTTTTCCCTTTCCCTCAATTTCAAACCTTCACTAATTTCCTTTTTCCCCTTTTCTGCCCCAAAACCTTTATCTTTCCATTAAAACACTAATTCCCCAGCCTTCCCTTGGAAAAAACCCCCCACCCATCCATTCGGGAAAAAACCGCTCCAAAAAAAAACCGGAAACTCACAACACCATACAGCCCCTCACGGGCCCCCCAATCCCCTCCCTCCCCCCTTTTCCCAAAACCAGGTTTCCCCAAACGTTAAAATAAAATTAACTCTCAAAACCACCCTGGAAAAATGTTGGCACCGCCCCCAACCCCCGCACCCCCAAAATTCAAACGCCCGCACCTTTGGGCAAAACCCCTCAGACTTTTTTCTCCAGCGTGTTCCAGGTTGCTAGGGGGGCTGTGGAGAAAGAAAAAGCTACCTGCAGATTTTTCTCCATTAAAAATTTCCCAGGGCTCGGGACTTATCCCCACTGCCCCACGGGCCCCCAAACAAAAATTTTCACCCCCCTCATCCCACACTACAAAACCAACCCAAAACGCCTTTTTTGGGACACCTTCCACTCCCTCCAAAGGGCCTTTAAAGGCTCGGGCCCTCCGGTCACTGACCTCTGTGCTGAAGCCCGGGCCACCATTTCAAAGAAAAAATTTGGGAAAAAAACCGGGCCCAAAACACACTTCAAAACCCCCCAAAAAATTTCCCACCCTGTCCCTCCCCCGCAGTCCTGGGGAATCAAACTCGCAAGCCCTTGACCCGCCGCCCAGGGGAAAGAAGGGTCCGGGGCTTCCCTGTTGCTCCCCCCAAAACCCCCTTTCTCTACGGGACCCCTTTTCCATCCCCCCCTTTCGTCCAGTCTATTTTCCCCTGTCCCCCTTCTCCCCTTTACTGTATCTTAAACCCTCCCTTCTCCACTGGGATCTTTCCCATTTTCCCTTCAAACACGCCTCTTTAACCCCTTTACTAAAAAAGCCTCTCGGCCCCCGTCCTGTGCTGATAAAACCGCCCAAAGTTTTAAAACCCTTGCCCTTAAATTCAAACCCCCTGGAACGCTTGGTCTACCTCCCAAAACCCCTTATCTCTCTGCAACTCTCTTCTTGCCCGTGCAATAAATTTTCCCCGCAGCCAAACTCCCGGGGGAAAACGGGCCTTATTAAAATTTTCTCAAAGACCTCCTAACACAAAATCTCGGGGTTTTAAACTACCCCTTTTGGCTGCTTCTTTTGGGAAATCTCTCGGGCAGTTTTGACACTGGGGATCACCAATTCTCCTCACATGCTCGCCCCAAAGGGCCCCCAAAGGAAACACCGCTCTCGCTTGGTTCCCGCCCAACCCTTGACCCCCCCTTCAGTGTCTCTTTTTCGGGTTTTCCCGACCTCCTCTCCCCCTTCCTTTTGGGCTGGGGGGAGTTCCTCAGGGATCAGTTCGGGTCCCTCCTTTTTTCATTGTACACGCCCCCAAATTTGGAAAAAACCCAAATCAGTAGTTTTGGCTTCCGAAACCCACCCTTCTAGGGCGGTGGACCCCCAAATTTATACACCTCCTCCCGTGAAAATCACCCACCCTTTTGCTCCCAAAACACCAGTGACGGGCCCTTGTCCGCTGTCTCTGACATAAAGGTCCTCTTTCCCATCAAAAACCCCAAAAAAACCTCCCCCAAAAAACGGGAACTTCTTGTCTTTCCCGCCATCTAAAACCCAAACCCCCCCCCTGCAAATTACTGTTTCTGTTTGTGGTCCCCAAAAATTTTTCCCCTCAGGCAGCGGGCCCCCGCTGTTTGGGGGGGTTTTTTTTGGGGTTCGATCTGCCCTTCCCCCAAAATTACCCAAAATTCCTTTTTGCCCGTTTTCCCCCTGTAAACCTTTGCACCTCAAGAAAAAATCCCCCAAAAAACCTTTCCTTTTCTCACTGTGGAAACGACCCCAAACTCTCATTTTGCTCATTTTTCCTCTCGTCTTGAAAACGCAACCCTTGCTTTTTGGGTCTTTCCCTCTCTGCAAAACTCCCCCCTCCCCAAATCTGTCCAAATGCGGGCGGGCCAGGCTTGTCTTTCTCTCCGGGCCGTATACTGAGGGGCCCTCAACCCGGGGTCAGTCCTAAAATGGTTCCCCCATCCATAAGGATACAGTAAAAATTTTCAGCACTCTCACCCAAAAGCTCTTCCCCAGCGCTGCCCCCTCCCTACATCCCCTTGCTAGTCCTGTCTACCGCCCTACCCTTTCTTCACGCTCTGCTGATGATATCAGACTTAAAATTTCCTAATCATCCGAACCTCCCTTTCCCCCCGCCTACAAAAGATTTCACATTTTGGGGCACCAATTCTTAAGTAATTTTTTTTTTCCGGGGGCGGGCGGATCGGGCAAATCAAAACCCCCTAAACTTTTTTAAGGGGCTCTGAAAAACCACATCTTCTCATCGGGCCCCCAAAAATCCCTAACTGCTATCACACACTTTTACGTCCCCCTCCTTGGGCACTCCAGGCACTTAAAGTAAATAGAGGTAAAATTGGGTGGCAGGTTCTTTCCTTTTTTCCATTTAAACCCCCCCCTATTTTTTAAACTTGGGGGGCCCCCCATTTGTAAACGGGCACTTTTTAAACCCCGGTTGTTTCACCCATACCCCCTAATAAAATTGTAAGCTCTCACGGCAGGGGCCCTCACCCTTTTGTCTCATTTGAAAGGGAAATTTTAATTTGTAATGACTGTATGTTTTCCCCTTAAATTTTTTGTAAATTGCTCCCGGAAATTTATTTTGGGCTTAGAAAAAAAGTTTAAATTATTATTATTACCCTCTAACCGGGGCTCAAAACACTTACATCACCCCAAACATCCCTCTAACTACCCCCCAAAAACATATTGCCAATTTTTTTGTTTGGGCCCAAAAAGGGAACTTTTTCATTTTTGCTTTGAAACCAAAAGATAAAATTTTTAATTTAATTTGTTAGGGTAATATACAGTTGGGGAAGCAATCAATATTTTTTTACAGCAAGAAAGTCTTTTTAATTGTTTGAAAAAACTATTTCCAAATGAAAAAGGGGGACATTTTTTAAAGCAGGGGCTCATGACTAAAAAAAAAGGGTTTAAAAAATATAATTTTAAAATTAAAAAAAAACTACTAAAATCCTCAAGCTAGAGAAAAAAAAAAAAAAACGGGAAATTAAACATCGGGAATTTCACACATGTACAAAATTTTAAAATTAAGCAATCCCTTTTTAAAATTTATAAGTTAGGATTAATGAGGGGGCATTTATAAATATACAACAAGAATAAAGGCGTAAGAAAAACTCTTCACTCACGGTACCACACCCTTGGCGTTTTCTAAAATTGATGAGGTGTCGAAAAACCTTTATTTTTTAAAATTAGAACAAATATATATAAAAAAAAAATATATACATATATTCATTCATTCAAAGAAAAAGGGCCCTTTCAAAACACCCTTTAAATTTTTAGGGTCCTTTTAAATCCCCGGGCCCCAAAAAAAAATCCCCCTTTGGGTAGGCAGCCCAAGTGGGCCCTTTAAAATTCAAGAAATTACAAATTTTTTTTCCCAACGTTTTTCCCCCAAAAAAGGGAAGGCGGGTTCATCAAAAGGATCCAAAAAAGTATATTTAAATACAAGAAGTTTTAGAAGTGTGCATTAAAAGCATCACAAATAATGGGGCAACCAAAACTGCGGGGTTTCAAAAATAGACCCCCAATAGAACCCGATTTTTATATTTTTTTTTTCCCCAGTTACCCATTTTTTTTCAAAAGGGGCTTTGGGTGAGCATCTTTTTCCCCCTCAGTGAAATGTGGACATTTTATGGGGGAAAGAGGGCCCGAGAGACGGGGTTAAAAAAAGGCTCTCTCCCCAAAAACCCTTGAATTTTGGAAAAAGGGCACCCCCCCCAGCTGGGTCTGGCCAAACGGAAACACCCACAAAGCCATAACAACAAATTTGGGGGAACAAGAGTCAAGGAAAAAATGTAAATACATTTCTAGGGGAGAAGGGCAGTAAGTAATGGAACCGCCATCTTTGAACACAAAAACGTGGCCCCCCATTAGAAAAAAAAATTAGGGAACCAATAATTTAAAAAAATTTTTTTTTTTAAATTAGAGGTTCAAATAACCCTCCACTTTTTACCATTTTACAAAGAAAAAATTTAACCAAAATTTGAAATTTTTATTATCTCTTTTTAAAATAAAACCCAAATTTATTCCCCCCAAAAAAAAACACCCCCAAAAAATTTTTGGAAAATAAAAAGTAAACACAAAGTCCCCTCTTTCCCCCAAATGGTACCAAAAAAACAACTATTTTCCGGGAAAAAAAAAAAACACCCTCCCTCGGCCCTAGCAGAAGAACACAAAAGCCCACTGGTCGCGGGTGTAATTTAAATTTTAAAAGAAACCCGTTGCATTTTTTACGGGAACTGAAATATAATGCCCATTTTTTTGGGTTATTCCCGGGAATTTTTTTAAAACTGCAAAAAAAAAGAAAAACTATATTTATTTTAAAGCCAGGGAAAAAAAAACCCCCAGAAATTTTCGCAATTTACTTTTTTTCACATTTTAACCCAACTTATTTTTTTTTGGGGTTTTTCCCTAGTTTTATTCTTGGTAGGTAAAGGGCCACCTTTAAAAAAGTAAAATCTTGTTCTGCAAAATAAAAGACCGCATATGTCTGTAGATGGAAAAATAAAAAAGTTATGGCTCTGGGAAGGCGGTGAGGGAAAAAAACGAAAAACCATATTAATTTTGAAAAGGCTTTTTCAGGACCAAGTTAAAAGGGTTCACTTTTTTCTTCTTGCATATGTAACACTGTGTACAATTTGTTTATATGTTTTGAATTCAATGAAATAGGGGTTTAGATTCTTTTCCAAAAATTACACTTTTCCATATGTCTGCTGAATATAACCGGAAATGTATGTATTTTTCTAAACCCAGAGTGGGTTTGGGTTTATCACCCGTTCAAAAAAAAAAAAAGAAGAAAAGTGGCAAAAAGCACAAAAGAGACAGGTAATTTCATAGTAAACTTGGTTTTTTCCCCCTTCCACCAATAATTAGGGGTTCCCTTTACCATTTTAAAAATTTATTAAAGGGTTTCCTTTTACACGGGCGTTTTTGGGGCGTTTTTGGTGGTTTTTTGGATGCATTTTTTTTCAGGGGAAGGGACAGCAATTTAAAAGATATACATTGGGTTTCCCCAAAAACGCATCAAAAACCACCAATGTGAAAGCAACCCCAACTGTTGGCAGCAAAACTTTTGGAGTGATTTTTTTCTTATGAAATTGGGCAATTTTGTTTCCATTTACTTAAAGAAACATTTTATTGGGGAAAAAATATCGCTTTCTTTTTTACTGCAGTTTTTGAAGCAAAAAAACCCGAAAAAGAACAGAATCGGGGACATTATTTTAAAATAAAAAAAATTTTTGGAAAAAATTTTCCTTTTTTTTTAAAAAATTTCCCTTCTTGTTTTTTGGCTTCAAAAACTGCATCTTCAAAGCTTCATGTTTAAAAAAAACATGGGGTTTTTAATTGGGTGGTTTAAAATAAGAGACCTGTTTAACCCAACTACTCCATGACTAGAGGAACAGCGCGTCCAATGCCTGATTAATTTGTTATTGCCATTAGCCTGGTCCATTTCCTTGAAGTGTTTTGTTGCCTGCTACTAATTAGAGAATTTTAAACAAAAAGCTACAGAATGAAACTACTTGTTTTTTTTTCATTAAAAACTGGCGGTTTACCCCCAAGCTGTTGGGCCAAAATTTTCATCTTAAAAATAATTTTTTTTTTGGGAATAATAATTTTAAACAAATTGGGTTTGGTTTTCCCCATGGGCCCATGTGGAATATAACAGGGAGAGAAGCTTAGTTCTGTGGGAAAAAGTGGGGGAAAAGAAAATTAGCGGTTTAAATTTACCCGTGTAGGCTAAATCTACACAGCTAATGTCAAAATGACGTCCAAAGTCCAAGGCATTTTAACATTGCTGGACAACGACAGGTCCACGGTTTTTTTTCATAAAAATCACCAGTAGGGTTTTTTTGGGTTTTTCCATCCCCCAAACAATTTAATGTACGGGGGAAACCAAAGGCAATCCGGCCCGAATCCTGGGAATTTTACCAAAAAAGGGCCAAAATTCCCGCCTGTTTTTTTAAAAAAAACCGGGGTAAGAAATCCCTGCTGTGTAACCCGCACGGATTTTTTTTTTGCTGTCTTCCAACACAGGGTTCCGTGGTTTACTGAAAATATGAAACCGCAGAAAATTTTTGAAAAGGGAAAAAATGTGGGTATGTAAAACCTAGCCTTTGGGGAAGTTCACAAACGGGTTTTTGCGTTTGCGTACAGGTATGCACTGCAATACGCCTTCAGTAGCACTGGCCAGTGTGTACTTTCAACGCGGGGAAGCTCTCTGCCTTGTATAGCTTACTATATCTTGGCACGTAAGCGCCTGAAAGGCATGTTAAGTCACTTCTTTTTACGGGTGTACATTATATGTTCGAGAAATACGATCGTAAAGTCATCATTGTCAATAGTTTTACACAGCACTGAATGAGTGCTGGATGTGTTAAATGATTTTTCTGTATTTGCGGGGTGTGTTTTGGCGCAATTACATGCTGAAGTACGCCACACAAATACGCCGTATGAACACCTTTTTACGGTCTCCCATAAGAGTCCTGTGAGGACTTACTCTGTTTTTTATTGTGCTCCAAATCATATAAACATATATCACAAAGCTCACCTTCTCTCCATCTATATTATCCTACTCTCAGGTAGGGTAGCATAAATTAGCTGACATGTTCACTTAAACTGCCCAATAACTTGCTTTTTATTTAACTCTTTCTTTTTTGGAATATTTTTGAATTTAAATTTGTATCTACCTGTTGTTATCGGGAGACTTTCATTTTTAGTTACCACCCTACAGTTGTTTAAGTTTTCGCCTCAACATGAGCTATCCCATTATGGAGTTTTACCAGCAGCATCATTATGTCAGGCGATTCGCTCAACTGTCTAGAAACTGTGTTTTAGTTTTTTCAGCGCTATTTTTAATGTTTTTTGTGGCCACATGAATAAGATCTACTTGTCAAGTGTTCTTATTCTAGTAATTATAAAAACTGTGCAGTAACATTTGCTCACAAGGCTGTGTACTTGAAATGTGCTGTAGTATTGAGATAACAAGGACTATCACATTCTGCCTAATAAGATAATCAGATCTGGCTGACCTGTTTCTCGTACAGAGAAATGGAATTATACATTTCTGAAGCATGATTCAATTCTATGTCAAGAAATCTCTAATGAGAAATATAGTGTATAACACCTGAAACTCAAGTTCTTAACTATCACTCTTAAATTCATACAGTACCATACTGACATTTCAGGAGCATAGCCTCGATTTATCAACTAGGCAACACCTTAAGGGTCCTTTCACACGGTGGGTTTTTGGTGCATTTTTTATGCATTTTTTGTGCAGGAAGGCACAGCACTTAATGCTGTACATTGCTGTACAAAAAATCCGGCAAAAATCACGGTAAAAAAAAAATCGCAATTTTACTGCGATTTTTGTGCAGCAATGTACAGCATTAACTGCTGTACCTTCCTGCACAAAAAACGCATAAAAAATGCACCAAAAACGCACTGTGTGAAAGCACCCTAAGTCTTTTATGGTTTCAACATGTTTGTCTACTTTAGTCTAATTTCACACACAGCTTTATCCTTGCAGTTTTAATGGTGTTTAAAGGGCTATTCCCATCATTGTGATTAGCTTTAAACATGTTGACAAAGGCATATGAAGATTACTACCAAATACATTGCTGTTCTGATTTTGTTTCACCGTTAGAGCAGTTTCTATTTCCTGCTAATTTACAGAATGTTTCCTAGTTCACCAACCACCTCTCTCTGCACTAACAGTCCTGGTCAGGAGGGTGAGGTAGTAAAATTGCAGGTGGGCGACAAATACGAGTTCACTGACTTTACCTTTACTGTAGGTTTCACAGTTAGATAACAAAATGGCACAACAACGTGTTCATACAAGAATTAGGATAGCTCGAAAGTCCGTAATGCAGGGTGATGGCTATCTCTCTTCAGGGGGATGCTTGCTGGATGGGAGACTCCCTCTCCATCTACACCTGTCCTGAGACCGCACACATAGGTTGTCTTTCTCTAGTTCTCTGCACAGGAGCATTCTACAACCCCATAACCTGTTTTACTGTATAGCATACACAAGACTCACTCTCTGGGGGTGGAGGGGGGGCACCACTTGTCTTGTTATCCCTTCTCCCTGGCCAAAAGCACCTCCTATTTCTCTTCCTGTCTCTCTGCCACTTTTCCTCCCATCTCCTTTCTAGCCACAGCCCCTCACCTTCTGTGTTCTGGCTCCATTTAGTGGACAAAGGGTCACACAGCAGTTCCTTGTTACACCTCCTCCCCTGGGTTTAAGAGTTGCCATCCCGACAACTTGAGTTTGCAAAACATTATCATCAAATCGAGCTGGCATTAAGCCAAAGTTGGGGAGTTGGGAGTGCAGTAGCTGAATGGTTTCCTCTTCTGTAGGATCTCCTGATTCTTCTCCCATCTCCGCATGAGGCGCGCTTGACCTGGATTCTAGCGAAGGTGGGTTAGCCACTTGGGGAAGCCACCACTCTATGTCAACAATCGATATAATTTGGGGTGACCAGATACTTTCTCTGATGACAGGAGGTCTGGTCATGATGACCCATGGTCTTAACAAATTTCAGTGTTTTTTTTTTTTAAAAAAAATTTTTTTTTTTTTTAAAAAAAAAAAAAGGGGGTTTTAGGGGGGGAAAAATATTTTTTTTTGGTTTTAAAAAAGGGGCAAAAAAAAAAAAATTTCCTTTTTTTTTTTTTTAAAAAAAAATTTTTTTTTAAAAAAATTTTTTTTCCCCCCCCCCTTTTTTCCCGGGTTAAACCCGGGGGGTTTTAAAATTAAAAAATTTTTGGGGCCAAAAATTTTAAAGGAAAAAATTTTTTTTAAAGGGTTTAAAAAAAGGAAAAAAAGGTTTTTTTTAAAAAAAAGGGGGGGGGCCCCCTTTTTTTAAAAAATGCTTTTTTAAGGGGAAACCTTTTAAAAAAATTTGGGAAAAAATTTTTTTTTTTTTCCCCCGGTTTTTTCCCCAAAATTTTTTAACGGGGTTAATCCCCCCTTTTTTTTGGGGGGGGGGGAAATTTTTTTAAAAAATTTTTCCCGGGGGGTTTTTTCCCCCAAAAAAATTTTTTTTTCCCCCCCCAAAAAAAAGGGGGGGTTTTTTTTAAACGGGGGGGCCCTTTTTGCCCCCCTTTTTTTAAACCCAAAATTAAAAAAAATTTTTTTTAAAAAAAAGGGTTTTTTTAAAAAAAAAGGGGGGGGGGGAAAATTTTTTTTTTGGGTTTAAATTTTTTTTTGGGTTTTTAAAAAAAAAGGGGGTTTTTTTTTTTTTAAAAAACCCCCAAAAAACCAAATTTTTTGGGTTTTGGGGAAACCCTTTTGGGAAAAAAGGGGGGGGGTTTTAAGGCCAAAAAATTTTTTTAAAAAATTTTGGCCCCTTTTTTTTTTTGGGGGAATTTTTAATTTGGGTTTTTAAAAGGGGGGGGGGGCCCCCCCCAAAAAAAAAATTTTTTTGGGGCCCCTTTTTTTAAAATTTTTTTTTTTTTTTTAAAAAAAAAAAAAGGGGGTTTTTTAAAAAAAATTTTTAAAAAATTTTTTCCAAATTTTAAAAGGGAAACCCTTTTTAAGGGGGTTTTATTTTTTTTTAAAAAGGGTTAAAGGGCCCTTTTTTTAAAAAAAAAAAAAGGGAAACCCGGGTTAAGTGGTTAATTATTTTGTTTTAAATTAAAAATTTTTTAAATTAAAAAAAAGGGGGGGGGGAAAGAAAAAAAAGGGGGGGGGGTTTTGGGGGGAAAGGGAAAAAATTTTTTCCCAAAAGGGCCAAAATTTTTGGGGGAAATTAAGAAACCCCCCAAAAAAAGGGGTTTGGGGCCCCCAAAATTTTAAAAAAAGGGGGAAAAATTTTTTTTTTTTTTTTTTTTTTTTTTTTAAAAAAAAATTTCCCAAAAAAAATTTGGGGGGTTTAAAAAAAAATTTTTTGGAATTTAAAAAAAAATTTTTGGGGGGGGTTTAGCCCCCTTTTTTTTAAAAAAAAGGGGGGCCCCTTTTAAAAATAAAAAAAAGGGGGAAAATTTTAAAAAAAATTTATTTTTTTTTTTAAATTAAAAAAAGGGAAAAAACCCCCGGGGGGGGGGGGGTTTTTTTTCCCCTTAAATTTTTTGGGAAAAAACCCCGGGGTTTGGGCCCCTTTTTAAATTTTTAAAAAAAAGGGGGGGAAAAATTTTTTTGGGGGGGGGGTTTTTTTTTTCCCCAAAAAAAAAAAAAGGGGGTTTTTGGGGGGGCCCGGGCCCGGGGGCCCCCGGGATTTTTCCACCCCTTTTTAAAAAAACCTTTAAAAAAACCCCCCATTCCCCAAAAAAAAAAGGGGGGGGGGGCCGGGGGGAAAAAAAAAAAACCCCCAAAAAAAGGGGGGCCCCCGGGGGGGGGGGGGCCCCCCCCCCCCAAAACCCCCAAAAAAAACCCCCCCCCCCCTTGCCCCTTTTTTGGGGGGGCCCCTTTTTTTTTAAACCCCTTTTTTTAAAACCACCCCCCCCCAAAACCGGGGGCCCCCTTGAAACCTTTTTAACCCCCTGTTTTTGGGGGGGGGGCCCCCCTTTTTTTTTTTTAAAAGGGAAATTTTTTTCCCAAAATTCCCCTTTTCCCAAAATTTTTTGGGGGGCCCCCCCCTTTTTGGAAGGGTTTTGGGGGTTTTTTCCCCCTTTTTTCCCGGGGCCCCCCCCCTTTTTTCCCCAAAAAAAATTTTCCCCCCCAAAGTCCCCTTTTTTGGGTTTTTTTTTTTTCCCCCCCCCTTTTTTTTGGGGTTTTTGGGGAAACCCCCCCTTTTTGGGGGGCCCCCTTTTCCCCCCCCCCCCCTTTTTCCCCCCTTTTTTTCCCCCCCTTTTTCCCCTTCCCCCTTTTTAAAAAAAAAATTTTTAAAAAAAATTTTTAAACCCCCCCGGGGCCCCCGGGGCCCCCCAAAAAAAGGGGGGGGTTTGGGGGGCCCCAAAAAAATTTGGCCGGGGGAAAACCCCTTTCCCCCCGGGGGGAAAAAGGGGGGAAAAAAAAAAAGGGGGGAAATTTTTCCCCAAAAATTTTTGGGCAAAAAGGGGGCCCCCCCACCCGGGTTTTGGGGGGGCCCCCCAAAAAGGGAAAAACCCCCCCCAAAAGGGGGGGGAACCCCCCCCCGGGGGGGGGGGGGGGTTTTTGGGGGAAAAAAAAAAACCCGGGGGGGCCCCCCCAAAAAAAAAAGGGGGGTTTTTTTCCCCCCCCCCCCCCCCCCTTTTGGGAAAAAAATTTTTAAAAAAAGGGGGATTTTTTCCCCCCCCCCCCAAAAAAGGGGGGGGCCCCTTGTTTTTTTTTCCCCCCTTTTCCCCCGGGAAAAATTTTTCCCCGGGGGGGAAAAAAACCCCCCCCCCCTTTGTTTTCCCCCCCTTTTTTTTCCCCCCCCCCCTTTTCCCGGGGGCCCCCCCGGGGGGGGAAAAAAATTTTTTAAAAACCCCTTCCCCCCGGTTTTCCGGGGGGGGGGGGGGGGAAAAAAACCCCCCCCAAAACCCTTTAAAAAAAGGGGAAAAAACCCCCGGGGGAAAGGCCCCCAAAAAAAAACCCCCCCAAAAGGGGGGCCCTTAAAAGGGGGGGGGCCCCCAAAAAACCCTGTGGGGGGGTTTTTGCCCCCCTTTTTTGGGCCCCCCCCGGGGGGAAAAAAACCCCCCCCCTGGAAAGGGTTTTTCCCGGCCCCCCCTTTTTTAAAAAAAAACCCCCCCCAATTAAAAAAAAAAAAACCCAAAAAATTTGAGGGTTTTCCCAAAAAAATTTTTTTTTTCCCAGGAGGAAAAAAAAAAAAATTAGGGCCAAAAAAAAAAAATTTTTTTTTTCCCCCCGGGGGAAATTGGGGGGAAAAAAACGGGGGGCCCCTTTTAAATTTTTGGGGGGCCCCCTTTTCCCTTTTTTTGGGGAGGGGGAAAAGGGGGGGGTCCCCCCTTTTTCCCCGGGAAACCCTTTGGGGGGGAAAACCCCCCCGGGGGGGGGGGGGGGAAAAAGGGGGCCGGGGGGGCCCCCCGGGGGGGGGGGGCCCCCGGAAATTTTTGGGGGAAACCCCCCCCCGGGGGGGGGGGGTTTGGGGGGGGGGCCCTTTTTGGGGGGGGGGGCCCCCCCCCCCGGTTTTTTCCCCCCCGGGGGGGGGCGGGGCCCCTGCGGGGGGGGGGGGGGCCCCCGGGGGGGCCCCCCCCCCGGGGGGGGGGGGGGAAAAAAATTTTTTTGGGGGGAAAAAAAATTTTTTTAAAAAGGCGTTTAAAATTTTGGGGGAAAAAAACCCAAAAAATAAAAAAAAATTTAAAAAAAAATCACTTTCCAATATCCTAATTCAAGAATTTGGTTTTGGGGGAAAAACCCGGGGGAAAAAAAAAAATTTTTTTAAATTTTTTTTGGGGATAAATTAAAAGGGGGGGAAAACCCCCAAAAAAAACCAAGGGAAAAAAAAAATCAAACCCCGGGGGGTTAAAAAAAAAAAAAAAAAAAAAAATTTTTTTTGGGGGGGGGGGGAAAAAGAAAATTTTTTTAAAAACAAAGGAAATTTTTGGAAAGGGTTTCCCCCGGGCCCGGGGATTAATTTAAAAAAAATTTTTTTTAAAAAAAAAAAAAATTAAAAAAGGGGGCCCCCCCTTTTTCCCCCCAAAAAAGGGCCCCTTTTTCCCCCCGGGAAAGGGGGCCCAAAAATTTTCCCCCCAAAAAAAAAAGGGGTTTTTTTTAAAAAAAATTTTTTTTTTTTTAAAAAAAAATTTAAAAAAAAACCCCTTTTTCCAAAAAAAAATTTTTTTTTAAAAAAAAAAAAAGGGGGCCCCCGGGGTTAAAAATTTTTTAAAAAAAAGGGGGAAACCCTTTTTTTTTTTTTTTTTTAAAAAAAAAAATTTTTTTTAAAAAAAATTTTTTTTAAAAAAAAAAGGGTAAAAAAAAAAAATTTTTTTTCCTTTTATTAACCAAAATTTTTTTTAAAAAGGGGGAATTTTTTTTTGGGGGGTTTTCCCCCAAAAAAAAAAAGGGGGTTTTTTAAAACCCCAAAAAAGGGAAAACCCCCAAAAAGGGGGGGTTTTTTTGGGTTTAAAAGGGGCCCGGAAACCCCCCCCCCCTTTTGGGGGGGTTTTAATTGGGGGGCCCCCCCCCCCCCCAAACGGGGTTTTTCCCCTTTTTTTTAAAAAACCCCCCCTTTTTTTTTCCCCCCAAAAAAAGGGGGGGGTTTTTTTCCGAATTTTTTTAAAATTTTTTTGGGGGGGGGTTTTTTTTGGGGGGGGAAAAAAAATGGGGGGGGTTTTTTTAAAATTTTTTTTTCCCCCCTTTCCCTTTAATTTTTAAAAAAAGGGGGGGGGAAAAAAGGGGGGGTTTTTGGGGAAAAAAAAAGGGCGGGGGGGTTTTTTTTTTTTTTTAAAAAACCCGGGCCCCGGGGGGGGGGGCCCCCCCCTTCCCCAAAAAAAAGGGGGAAACCCGGGTTTAAGGGGGGGGGGGCCCAGCCAAGGCCCCCTTTTTTTTTTTCCCCCGGGGGGCCCCCCTTTTGGGGGGAAAATTTTTGGGGGGGGCCTTTTTTTGGCCCCCAAAGGGGAAAATTTTTTTTGGGGGGGGGGCCCCCCCTAATTTTTTTGTTTTTTGGGGGGGGTTTTTTTTTTTTCCCCTTTCCCGGGGGGTTTTTTTAAAATTTTTTTTTAAAAAATTTAAATTTTTCTTTTCCCCAATTTTTTAAAATTTTTAAAACCCCCGGGGGGGGGGGGGTTTTTTTGGGGAAAAAAAAGGGGGTTTTTTTTTTTTTTTAAAAAAAAATTTTTTTTAATTCCGGGCCCCCCCGGGGGGGGAATTTTTTTTCCCCCAAAAAAAATTGGGGGGGGGGGGGGGGGAAAAAAAAAAACCCCCCCCCTTTTTGGTTTTTTTTTATTTTTTGGGAAACCCCTTTTTAAAAAAAAACCCCCCGGGGGGGGGGGGTTTTTTTAAATTTTTTTTTAAAATTTTTTTTGGCCCCGGGGGGGAAAAAAAAAAACCCCCGGGGAAAAAAAAAAGGGGGGTTTTTTTTTTTGGGGGGGGCCCCAAATTTTTTTAAAGGTTTAAAAAAGGGCCCGGGGGGAAAAAAAAAAACCCCTGGGGTTTTAAAAAAAAAATTTTTTTTAAAAAAAAAAAAAAAATAAACCCTTTTTTTTTTTTTTTAAAAAATTTTTTTTTTGGGGGTTTTTTTTTTAAAAAAAAAATTTTTAAAAATTTTTTTTCCCCCCCTTTTTCCCCCCCTTTTTTTTTTCCCCCTTTCCCCCAAACCCCCCCTTTTTTTTTTTTTTTTTTTTCCCCTTTTTTGGTTTTAAACCCCCCCGGTTTTTTTCCTTTCCCCCCAAAAAAATTTTTCCCTTTTCCCCGGGGGGTTTTTTTCCCCCCCGGGAAATTTCCCTTTTTTTTTAACCCCCCCCCCGGGGAAAAGGGGGGGGTTTTTTTTTTTTTTTAATCTTTTCCCCCCGGGGGGGGCCCTTTTTTGGGTTTCCCCCCCCGGGGGTTTTGGGGGGAATTTTTTCGAAAAAAAAAAAAACCCCCCCCCCCCTTTTTTTTTTTTCCCCCCCCAAAAAAAAAGGGCCCCTTTTTCCCCCCCCCCCCCTTTTTTTTTTAAAAAATTTTTGGGGGGGGGGCCCCCCCGGGGGGGGCCCCCCCCCCCCCCTTAAACCCCCCTTTTTTCCCCCCCGGGGGCCCCCCGGGGGGGAACCTTTTTCCCCCCCCCCCCCTTTTGGGGGTTTCCCCAGGGAAAAAACCCCCAAAAAAGGGGGGTTTTTTCAAAATTTTTTTTGGCCTTCCCCCCCCCTTTTGGGGCCCCCCCCAAATTTTTCCCCTTAAAAACCCCCCCCCTTTTTTTTAAAAAAAAGGGGGCCCCCCAAATTTCCCGGGCCAAACCTTTTTTCCCCCTTTTTTTTTTTTTTTTTTTTCCCTTTTCCCCCCCCCCAAAAAATTTTTTAATTTTTTTCCCCCCTTTTAGGGAAAAAAACCCTTTTTTGGGGGTTTTTTCCCCCCCTTTTTTTTTTAAAAAAATGGAAAATCCCTTTTTTTTTTTTCCCAACCCCCAAAAGGTTTAAAAAGGCCCCCCCCGGCCTTTTGGGTTTTTAAAAAAACAGGCGGGAAGCCCGATCATACATGTCGCCCTTAATGTTTCTTACCGGCACCTTCAGCTCCATGGCCCGAGCAAGTCCACAATTCTGGCATCTGTTACACACATCCTCAGTCAGTTTCCTCATGCTGGAGTGGAAATAGTACCTTTGGAGCCACTCAAGGATCTGAGCAGAGCCAAAGTGTCCTTTCTTTTCGTGAACCACTGTATTATGCCCTTATGTCTTTTTCCAAGGATAGCTGTACTCACCTGTAGAGAAATCTTTCTTGGACAGTCAGACGTCCTTTTAGCTGCCAGAGCCTCTTCCCGTCCAGTGAAAGGGCATTCCGCTCTTCTGAGGTGAAGCATCGACTCATCTGGAGTTAGTCTTGTACTCTTCTCACTGCCAACATCTCCAGTCCTCTACTTTCCCCACACTCTAAGCCTCAGCTTCTACATCCAGAACCGCTGCTGACCTCTGAGGCAACATCGATCAACTGAAGCTAGGGGTCTTGTCACCTTCCCATTCTACCCATGACAGTGCATGTGCATTAGCATTCTCTCGCCATGGATGGTACTGTTTTAAAGTTATATTTGCCGAGTTCGGCCATCCACTGCTGCTCCAGTGCTCCCAATTTGGTGGTTTCCAGATGCACGAGTTGGTTGTTGTCGGTCACTACTGTGCAGCAGTCAAAATATCAGCAAATTTTTCTGTTACAAACCAAGCTACTGCCAGCAATTCCAGCTTGAAGGAACTGTAATTATCAGGGTTCTTCTCACCATCCCACAGAGTCAGGCTGGCATATACAAAGACTCTCCCATGGCCGTTCTGCACCTGGGTTAACATTTCACCCAGGCCTTTCAGGCTTCTGTCAATCCGTGACGCAAAGGGCAAATTATGGTCTGCGTAAGCTAAAATTGGAGCTCTAGTTAAAAGTCTCCTCAATTCCAAGAAGGCCCGTTCAGCGTCCTCATTCCACAAAAGTACTCTTTGCTTGGCCTCCTTTGAGGTTGCTCCCTGAATACAAAGCATACAAAGGAGCTGCAATCTTGGCAAAGTCTCTCATGAAATGTCTATAATAGCCCACTAGCCCCAGGAAGGACATCAGTTCATTGACCATATGTGGGGTGGGCCACTGTTGCACTGTCCGAACCTTGGCGTCCATGGACTGAACCCCAACTTTGGAGACTATTTGGCCCAGGTATTCTATGCTTTCGTGGAACAAATTACCTTTGTGGGGCTTAAACCTCAAACCATGGAAGTCCAACCATGCTGGCACCCTTTCAAGCTGTTCTAGATGTTCTGTGAACGAGGGTGAGAATATTAGATTTAGCCCGTGGGTCCGAGTTTGACACCCCTGCTCTACAACTTTCCCTTTGTCTCTCCCTGTTTTCCCATCTTTCTCTATAAGTGCCAAATTAACATAAATAAATATGATTTACACGAAAATATATAATGTTAAATGAATTTGTCACATTAGAAAATTGTGGCCCACTTACTTGCATAGATTGAGTATGGTAATATAACATTCTCTTTAGTGGTGTTCAGCTGCTAATTCCAGGCACAACCTGTCCATGTTTTACTCACCCTTGAAAATCCCTTTAAGTGTATTAATTTGTAAATTGTCCATTCAAGAGATGTCCATTCTCCTTGACTGCTGATAGGCATGGATCTACTACTTAAATCCATAAGATTTTATTTCTATAGCTAATGGTCACATGGTTGTACTTGCTGCGGACAAGTCCACCAGACAAATCCACACAAAATTGTGCAGATTTCCTATTGTGAATTAAAACCGTTAATCATCAAAAATAATAAAGTAGTATTATCACCTTAGCAATCCCCTGGTGTTCCCGTGCCAGCACTTCACTAGCCATCTGCTGCTCTCTGTTCACAATGCTCCAATGATGACATAGTGACAGGTTACTGGCTGCAACATGGCAACATGCCTTGTCATGGCTGGACGCTGGACTCTAAAGATAGGGACCAGGGATTGGCAAGAGACTAATAAGTTAATATATTGCATTTTTATTACTCTGCAGCACAATCTACAATGATACATTTTATTATGAATTTATTGCAGATTTATACTTCCCTATTAAAGTCAATTGGGAAAATACCCAACTATTCTGCAGCCAATATGCAATAGAAATTGGCATGCCGTGGATCTAAAAATGCACACCACAGGTCAGTTTCTGTACGCAACATATTTCATAGTAGTTAGAAGAGATGTGCTAAATTACCACTTACAGTCTAATGTATTTTGCTGTGAATTTTGCCTTTGCAAATCTGCAGGTAAAACCCACAGTGATTCCATCCTTACCCTTAAAGGGGTTGTTCCACCATCCCAGTTTGCCTACCTGTCCTCTGCGTCTTGTAGGGAAATAGTGTGTGTTCAGGGTTTCTGTTTAAGCCAGCAGCATTGCAATAACCTCATCATGCTGCTCCCGATACCGCAATATAAGCAGAATCGGAAGATAAAGCACAGTACAGAAGGCAATCAGTTGCCTGATGATTGTCACAACTAAATGGTAAGCACAGTTACGATGATCCCCAATAATATGGCCACATCTGGTAAGCGGAATGGCACAAACTTCCACTCCAAGGAAGCGGTGTTAAACTGACCTCAGCCAGCTTTATTGAGGCACATGCAAACAATGTACAGAAAACACAACAAAAACCTCAGGCCGTCTAGCCACTAAGTAAACATATACAGACAGAGTGTCCCTCTCTAACGTGTGAGCTGGACCTAATGTTCAAACCCACAAAAAACTCTTTCAAGTTCTCCCAGTCTCCCACTGGGTCCCGGCTTCTTTCAAGCCTCTTGTGGGCCAGAGCCTCTCTCCAGCTCCTTTGCTACCCACCACTGCAGATGGCAGAACACGCCCCCCGATCATCTGGAGTAGGAGGCCTTTAATAGGTCTCCAGAGATGCACCCAATACCTGGGCTGGAATACGGAGACCTGGAACGTGGGAACAACCACCCACCCATCAGCAGTTGTTCCATGAAGGCCAACCCTTAATGGCTGGACATTAGCCATGCTATGTACAAGGGTCAGCACCCTAATGTTGCTGACTGACAATACCTGGCTTCCCCCACCGAGACCAGGCTCTTGGTGGCACGTATGCCACCTAGTGGCAGAATCCTGCGACTGCCTATGGTCGCTTTGCCACACCCCATATAATCCTCAGCCTGAATAGCCCCATAGCATTCTACATGCACAGGGAAGACCACCACTGTAGCTGAAGACAGCTCACAGAGATGATGTGGAGAAGTCTCCAGGGCTTTTGTGCATGCCCCAGAGCACTTCTCAGTGAGTACGTAATAAGGGGAAACTACAGCCTGGCCAGGAAGAAGTCGCATTCATGCTAATGCATGCACCCACCATCCTGGCAACAGCATACCTCATAGTGACGGAGAAGTCCCAGTCATTGCTGATTAGCGCACAGCAGTGGTCAGTATCCTAGGCAATGAACAGTACACAATCAAGAGAAAAATTTGGAAATCAGAAGACATTTGTTTTGGTGGGAACATCCTTTAATCTTGAACTTACCCTTTAACTTTCCAAAAAAACTGAAAGCTGTATTGTATTTGGATGCTAATGCAAACAAGGATTTTTTTTTTCTGAGATAGTTTTGATAAATGAGGTCCACTGTTCCTACTCATGCAGATTAGAAGGAACTTGCTTTTATACTTCGAGAAAGACAGCAAATCAATTGTCAAGTCCATACAATACACCACAAAAAATGTAATTATGATATTGGGGGTATCTTGGAAATTATTACAAGATTAAAATGATAAAACTACATAAATGGATAAATACTGTACTGTAAATCTGAATCCCATTCTGGTGTCACAATGGTGTCCAGACACCATTTCACGACACCTCCAATTCAGCATTAATTTTGACACAGACAGAACCCACACCCCTACTCTGGTGTTTGTGACATGCTTAAAGGGGGCTGTTTGTCGCCTTAGTTTATAAGCTATGCCAGCCCCCCCTTCTCTCTCTGTATCGATCATGATGATGTGCTAATAAACTGAGACGCACAGATAGCCCCTTTCATAAGCATAACAGATGTAGAGTAGGGGGGAGCTTTCTGCCTACATCAGAACAGACATGGAAGTGAAGGTGTGAGGACCATAAGGCTAGTTCTAGACAGCACAGGTTTTCCGTCGGATTTTCGGTCGATTCAATATTTTAAATCCGCCGGTACATTGTGCTGCATAGACAGCAATAAAACAGCAATTTTTTACTGTTGGTTTTAGAATCCTGCGAAATATGTAACATTTTGTTTAGTCCGCAGGATTCTGGCGGATTGCTGTCGGATTCCCATACATTCAATGTACGGGGCCAATGGCAAATCCGAAAACCAACCGCAGCTTTTGTGCAAAACTGCGCCATAAAACACCAGCAATGTCAAAATGCCGTCGGATTTTGGACAACATTTTGACATTTGCTATGTAGACCTAGCCTAAGACAGGACATTGGTGTAGCTTTCATAATCAAAGTATGTAAATATTCACATACATTTACATAATAATAAATTAACTTTTTATGTCCCCCGGACAAGTCCTTCAGACTAAGTCTATGTTCACACATCGTATTGAGTCCGTGTGAACATACGTTTTTAGATACGTGTTTGGATCCATCTGTCGGACCCTAAATGGACCCAAACGTGTATCTAATAATGAGCAATGTGATTTACATTGCTTTTCTTTTCTTGGTCCGAAAGACGAAGCAGGAGCCTTATTATAAACTATAGGGTGCGAGCCTGCTGCATCCAACACACATCCAAATACGTAGCTGCGTGTTGGATACGTGTTGGATCCGATCGCTGCAGCTTTTTTGGATGCGATTTTTGGATCCGACACAGACTCAAAATCGTATCCAACCACGCCGTGCGAACGGCCCCAAACACTCACTGAACAATGACAACATTAAGGAGATGAGAAAAATTTTGGATGTTTAAAACACCAGCTCTTAATAGTTTGCATGAAAATATTGAACATATTGCATAACAAGATAATCATTCTTGTTTGCTTTGTTGTGGTGAACTATAGTTTATTCTGATTATTTTATAACACGTGGTATGCAATAGAGACACAATGAATGATCAAGTTATACATAAATCGCTTTTGGACTGTATAAAAATGATATTGCTATGGATAGGTTTTTATTAGCTTTCTAAATGCTTTTGTCACTATACTGCAGACAACTGCAAACTCTGGAATATAAGTTTCACCTCGGCAGCAAAGATAGTGAGAACATCTATAAATGTCATCATTTAAATTTTGAAACATTTTAGCTTCCATTCATTATGCTCTGCCATTACAAAGCGAACACTAAAACACACAGCGTTATGTCAGACCTTTCTTGTCCACAGTACAATGTGCATTGCCATGACATGGAGCACGCTAAAAAATGACCATGACTCCTTCACAATACAATGTGCACTGCAGTGACAAAGAGAATGCTAAAAACGGACACATTGTATAAGCCCTTTCTCATCCACAGTATAATGTGTACTGCCATGACAAAGGGATCACTAAAGAAGACTGTTCTGTAAAACCTTTCTCTTCCACAATATAATGTGCACTACCGTAACAGAGAGAACGCTATAAAATATATGTATGCAGTATAGAATAAGCCACAAACCATTGAAGGGATTTTCCACTAATGACATGTATGCCTTATTCAGTCAACCCCTTTAATGCACTCTAAGGGCCACATGTATGAACCTGTTTAGGTCTTCAACTAACTTTTTTGCCCATAGGTTACTATGGGCAAAAGAGT
This sequence comes from Phyllomedusa bahiana, assembly GCA_025379985.1. Lineage (NCBI taxonomy): Eukaryota > Metazoa > Chordata > Amphibia > Anura > Hylidae > Phyllomedusa > Phyllomedusa bahiana. The sequence goes on from JAODAL010000703.1 coordinate 275,401, forward strand.
GAGTTTTAGACCGAAACAGGTTCATACAAGTTGCCCGCTCCTAAGCTCCCTTATAGATAAAACAATTTGGAGGCTCACACCATCCCTCGGGAAATAAAAGGTGTTTTATTAAATAAGGTTCTGTGTTTTTTTGAAGGTCAAATTCAGGGACCCGAAAGAAGAGAAGACACAGGTGAGAGACTTAAGTTCTATATGACAATAATATTTTCATTATTATGTTTTAAGCTCAAGGTTTTTTAAAATTTAGGACTCCGTTTTAAGGGGACCATTTTTAAGTGTAATGTAAAAATGTGAAAACCGTTGTTTAATATAAAACTTGTTTGTTGAGATAGCCTGAGTAGTCAAAGAGATCACTTCTCTGTCTTTGAGGTAATGTTTTATATCGAATAATCCACTTTGGCCAGTCTGCCTGCAATCATCAAGGACAAGTGTTTTTTCCTTCACAAGAGACCTGTGTTTTTTACCATTTAGCCCCCTATACAAGGATCTGGTCTTGCATTACCCCCACAAGGTCACCCATCGTGACAGTTGACATCTGGGCGCGGTATCAGGGATGCTGATGAGGGGCATAGTCAAGCAGGCCAAAGGTCAAGGCAAGCAGAGTTTTTGCACGGCAAAAGATAAAGCCAAAGGACAGGGCAGACAGGTAGCTAGGTTAAAGGCTCTGGTCAATAGCAGGGTTTAGAATGCAGAAATAGGTTGGGAACACTAGAAATCACTGGCAATATAATCATATAATCACTTTATTTATATGAATCTCAAACAGTCACATAACAAGACAGACCTAATAGTTTTAAAAACACTTAAAAACATACAACAATGTCACATTCCAAAAACAAATAAGAGCCTGGAAAGCATCATGCATGGAAGAAGAGTGTACAAAAAGTACACAAAGTCACAGGTAACTGTGGACAGCAGCTAGACGGGCTGGGAGGAACTCAATAAGGTCCTGGTAGGTTGTCACAGGTATCTGGAGCCATGCTGACTGCATCCCACGGCTGCTAGAGGGTGCATGGGGGAGGATCCATAGTGTGAAGACAATCATTAAGATGGTCCCACAAATGCTACATTTGGTTCAGGTCTGGGGAAGTGGGGAGCCATGGTAATATTTGGAAGTCCTGCTCATACTCCTAGTATTAGGGTATATTCACGCGGCGTAATTGCAGCGCGAATTTCGCTTCGTATTTGCGCTTTAATATGGCCGAAATGCGCGCTGCAATTATGGTAATTCATAGCTCTCATAGAGAACTATGAATTACATCTCGTTTTCCCCGGCCTACAATATGATTGTACTGTACGCAGGGGGAGAGAAGCGACTTGTCACTTCTACGCAGCGCTTACGCGCTTCTGATAATGGATGTCAATGAAGCCGGCCGGGGCAATACACTGTAACCTTAGACACTGTAACTCCTAGCAACTTGACATGTCTAATTGTCTTGCTGGAAGATCCCATCCCACTCAGGGAAAACAATCAACAAGTATGGGTGTAAGTGATCTGCAAGGTTGCATATTGGTTGAGAGTGCTTTCCACATAGATGAGTGGGCCCAGGTAATGACACGAAAACACTCTTCAGACCATAACCCTGCCACCACATCCTGATATCATGTCGCTTATTAACAATGGAGCCATTTGTCCACTTACTGTACACTTTCACCAAAGCAGCACACGAACAGTTTTCAAAATGCACAGTTTTAGAAATACTCAAAATCTTGATCCAGAAGTCAATAATCATCCCATTTTGCAACTCTGATAAATTACCCTATGACAATAATATGGGATATGTGTGCAGATGGCTTATCATACACCTTATATGCCCACCAAGCCAGCTCACAACATGTGACTTCCCTCATCCATTGTGGTTGTAATAATGAGTCCTGGTAAAGCTCCTACAATAAACAGCTAACTAATAAAAAGCAGACAGATGCTGTATAAATTTAAAATGGAAAGGAAACCCACTCACATACAGTAGTTACCCAGTCTTCACAATTCAGCATGTCTAATCCACGGTCAAAGCCTCTATGGAAACTGCTACTAAGATTAATTAAGAGATTTAGGGTGACGTATATGAATGGGACTGCACCAGATATCTGGAGTCTTTTCAGCCCCCATATCAGGCCCCAGCTCCGGGCGCACTAAACCATAGCAAGCTACATAATTTAATTTTTTGCTACTGCATTTCTGGGCGCATTACTAAATGGAACAGATAAACCCTTTCAAAGTGTTATACCTGATCCAGAACTGTCCCCCGAGCGTTAGATTGCGCCTGATTTATGAACCGCTAATAGAGTGGGTTCCATAAATCAGGCCATTCTATGCCCTTAATATGCACATGAAATTTGCCGTGTTAACGCCAAATTTCATGGATGTCGCCCTAATGTCCTAAATTTGTGTTTTATTATGTCATGTTTCTAGCTCTAAGAAATAATATAATCCCCAAAAGGTTTGGATCACAGCGCCCTGCAAGAAATCTAAAAGAAGCTATATAAAGAGCCATTTGTGTGCAGTAAAATTTTTCATGGATTTTGACATAGTGTTGTAATATCTGAAGAAAGCTAGAAATAAACCTTGCAAACTCAATGACTAGTTTATCAAATAATATAATATTGAACATATCATAAATACAGAGCCTGACATTAATTGAAACAGGATATATTAAAGTATGTCTGACAGTTACTCTATACAACATGGAGTGAGGGGATATTACGGCTGTTACTAATGGCTGCCAATCAATCTGTGTGGGTTCAGGAAAAGGATTTACAGGCTTTCTTTCCTATACAGCTTTTTAAATAAAATAATGACTCAATAAGCTTAGTCTCCTCCTAAGTCCTGTACTGTTGTCTAATTTGTCTTCATAATACATAGATTTATTATATAGTACCTATAAGAATGTTACTTATGAAGATTGAATCTCAGTGGACTTAAAGGGCATGTCCAGTTTTTGAGCTTAGTTTGCACATAGAATTAATCTTCATAAAAGATTGAGTAACATATCGGATTGTTATACATAGCTCATACTGAACTTACAGCTAGTATTAAAATCCAGGGCTAAAATTCCCAATTCTTGCAGGCTTCAAAGCTGAAATCTTCTAGCATTCCCTGCTGGCCTGTGCAGAGTTTGATGGCAGGTAAATCATGGAGTTTAGTTTTTTACATGGCATCTGTACAGCTTTTTGATTGCTACAGACTTTCTTACAACATTGGGCACACGTTTTTTGGCAGTTGCGCCAGAATTCCAGCACAATTTGTACCACAATTCTGGCATTTATTATGTGTTTTACACAGTGTTTTGATAATTTTGCACCTCATTGAACAAAGGGGTAGTGGCTTTGTTCAAAGGGGTGTGTCTTTGTAGAAGGTGGGTGCTTCTTGTATACATTTTGGCACAATAGATGGCACAAACTTAGACTAGACAGTTTAAACATGCATTAGATTTATCATACACTTAGTAAATCTGGTGCATTTTAAGATTGTCTAGTTTAAGTTTACACTAAGGGCCACATGTATGAAATCTGTTTAGGTCTAAAACTCACTTTTTTGCCTATAGATGTATGAACAGTCGCATTCCAAACTTTGGTGGAATAAGTTCCTGCACGACACTTTTTAATGCGCCAAAAATTTGGGGGCGTTGCACTACCTTCATAGAATTAGACACATTTATGATTCTTTGACACCAAACTTTGGCACAGTCAGACCAGGTTAAAGGTGGTCTACCTGAGCTAGACTTGTTGTGTTGGAACTAGACTGCATCTGCATGTATGGCCTGCAGAAGAACAGGTTCATACATTCTGGCGTGTTCTACACTGTCTTAAAACTATTTAGAACTGGCCTGTCAGCGCCAATGTTCATACATGTCACCCTTAGTGTAAACTTAAACTGATAGTATTAAAATACACCACATTTATCAAGTGTATGATAAATCTGATGCATATTTAAAAGTATGATCTAAGTTTACAGCACCTATCAGTTGGCTTAGTTTAAATAAGACATACCCACTTTACATGAAGACACGCTCCCTTTGTTGGGCAAGGGCAAAAGTGTCAAAAGCTGTCTAAAACACATAATACATTTAGCATTGACAGTATTATGGTGCAAACTGCCCCAGAATTGTTAGGCTATTACCATAATAAGTATACCCAATGACATAAAATAGTCTGTTGCATGGTTAGAGCTGTAAAGTGGAGGGGGATAGGGCCTGAGAGCTGTAGTGGCCATCTCCATAGGCCAGTTAGTACTGCAGCTTTAACTAATACATCATCACTGTCCTATCCTAAGGAACTATTATTGCTTCATACCAGTTATCCTGTGGATTGACCGGGAGCAGAAATCTGAGAAATCAAATGAGTTCCATATATTCCAAAACTAAGGTACCTGAACCACAGATGTACAGATTAACATGAGCAGCTTGTAGAGTTTCTTGTTATCCATATGGTCTATGCCTCATTGAGCTAATAGATAGGTTCTACAATTGCAAGTGTAGCTGTTCATTTTATGGTGCCAAGGTCATTGGACATTTTATTGCCTGCAGTTTTCAGCACTTACTGAAGAACCATGCAGAGATGGTAAGGCAGCACACATATAACAGCTAAACAATAGTCTACAAAAGGAAAGGGTAGGAGCAAATGACAGAGGGGATGATAACAAGTTTAACAGAAAATTGCCTCTAATTGGAAAATAGCGCACCTACAAAGAGGAACAAATAGCACTATTCATTTAAAGATTGGACAAAGAAAGAAATGTGCTCTTAACTGCTTAGCTATTTCGCTGTCAAGTGCTACCTTTTTTTTCCCACTGAACACTGAGATTTATACAGTTTACCTGGATATAGCATCCATGTGCCCTGAAAACTATGGTCTAAATCCAGTGCTCTTCCGTTTCTATATATTATATACCAGCTGGGCATCAAGGTAGGTGCCAGACCACTTACTCCCTTTCAGTTAAATAATTTTTAAAGTTCTATGTGTGAATACAACTGTATACATGAATATTCCATGGTCAGAAAAAAAACAATGGATTGTATAAATGAACTGAAGCTATTTTCTAATCACAGAGCACTGTATTCCTATGAGACCTTTTACAGTACACATTATGATCCCAGTAATTATTATTTTTTTATTACACACCCATTAATGCTATTAAAAACACAATACAAGTGAATGGGGTTTCTGACTGGTGGGGACCTATGGCACTTCATAGGTCCCCACCAGTCCAGTAGCATGAGAAGGTCATGCATATCTATTAACATATATAGAGCTGAATTTTATTTATAGGTACGGCAGCTCTTACAGATGTGATGCTGTCCCAAAATAAAAAGCGGTAGTGTTGCTCACTAAATAAGCCTTTCGCCAGCAAGACTAATTGGCAGGGCAGATAGCCAAAGGCTCACTGCTCCACCATGGTTTTAAAATGTCGTGAGGAACGTGCATACAGTAAGAATAAACACGTGGTCCATGGGAACAGGAACTGGAATTGTCCTGCGGGATCCAGGAAAGTTTGGAGGTATGATATCGACCAGAACAACTTAGGTTAGAACAGTTACAACGATTGTGGTATCCAAGCACATACGTACATCCGCAATGAATAAGGCGCTTAAGGGCATTAAGGACAACATGTACGAACTTGGAGCCAATTCACCAGTTCTACCTCTGTTTTTAATAATGTACAATCCGACAGTATGTATGAAAGTGTCTCACAATCTATGCGGCAAACATTGGCGTATGGAGAGTACACACAAAAATTTGTCTTAGCCATGCCACTTTGAAACTGATATGGATTTGTACAACAGCTTCTGGCACATCATACGCCCTTGCATCATTGGTGCATATAAAAGTGTCGTGTCTGGCACAGATTGCGACAACTTTTGCTGTACAGTGGTTCAAATAGCTAAAACAAGGCAACAACAGTTTGTTTGGCTCAGAGCATGCTAAAAAAATGGGGAAGCCCCCCTTTT